>PVIW01002111.1:0-239986 GCA_004026585.1 Noctilio leporinus
GGGGGAAAGGGGTTGGGGGGAGGGGGGAGGCAGAGGGAAAGAAGGGGAGCAGCTTAGACAAGAACCTAGTATAAAGGAACCATGGACATGGACAACAGGTGGGATTGACTTTGGGGGGAATGGGTGGGTGGGGAGGGGGACAGAGGGGAGCAAAAAGGGGATGGATGTAATACAACAACAATAAAATTTAAAAAAAAAGTGTAAGAGAATAAATTTGAAAGAGAAAAAAAAAAAAAGATTTTATTATTTGCAGAGAGAGGGGAAGGAAGAGAAGCAGAGAGGGAGAGAGACATCAAGGTATGGTTGCCTTTCACCTGCCTCCAGCCACAGACCTGGCTGGATACCTGGCTTGCAACCTGGTTATGTGCCCTGACTGGGAATCGAACCAGCAATCTTTTGGTTTGCAGGCCCTTGCCTTATCTACTATGCCACCAGCCAGGGCTCTTTGCCTCTTTCTAAAGTGGGTTATTTACTTTTTCATTGTTGAGTTCTTTAATCTGATACAAGACCTATGAGTCTCATTTTTGTCCCCCAAATTTATGCTCCGAACATTCCACTAAAATAGGATTCTATTTTAATGCACATTGAAAATGATAATGTTTTTTTTTTAAATATGCCTACTAGATTTAATCAAATTTTGACCATGTGATACTGAGGAAATTGGGTATATCTTTTGTCTGTGATACTTAATTTCAACTAAAATAATTTCATAAATGTGTTAAATCCCAAAAAATACTGTTTCTTTTCTGTTTTTATTTTGTCTTACTCAAGGTTTCCAAAAATAAATAAATAAATGTTAGATTGAAAAATATTTGCAAACTGGGTTTACTTCTAGAGATGTAGTGATGGGAATGTCTAGATCACAAGAGGACAGTAGCAAGAAAAAGGATTACTTTTTGTCTATATTTTACACTATAAGTCATGCCATTTAAATACTTTTAAAAAGAAGAGCACTTCTATTAATAGAATATTCTCGGTTATACCCTTACTCTTAGGAGGGAAATCAATAAGAAGCATAATGAAAAATTTAGACAAGAAGGGGAAAACTTAGTTTGAATCTCATCAAATAAATTACATGTTTACAAAATAATCCAGAAGCCATTGGAGGTTTTTTAATTATATAAATATAAATTAAATATTTTTGTTTGTATTGAGTTATAAACTACAAAGTCCCCTCAAAAAACAGAAATAAAGTTAAGAGGCATGCCACAATTAATATTTGCTGAGCACTTCGTTTTTCATGTTGAGATTTCAGTAGATGAATTTAGCTTCCTCATAAAGCTTAGCCAGGCAAGATCATTTTCTCCCCACAGGAGTAGTGGACGGCATCTTAACAGTCAAAAGGCAAAAGTCAAATAAAGCCCATAACTGCATCCTTGTTTTGATCCAAAAAATAACCCAAGCAATGTTTATTGCTACATAGTGCCTCTCAAAATAGCAGCCCTTGACCACTGATGGTTTACTTAACCCAAGAAATCTGTGAAGGTTTATATATAAAGTCAATCGCCTGATGGAAAAAGGGCACATTCACCCTGCTCTTCAAAAATCAATCAAAACAGACTCTGTTTTCATATTGTACAACCCATCTTAGGTTTTTAAAAAGCAAGAGAACTTCTTTTACTGTGTCCAGGATTTATGAGAAAATGCATCAAACCAAAACTGAAGTGGGGTTAGTCCTTTGATTCCCACATTTTCAAATATCATCCAAGGGAAGACCTATGGGAGATTCCACCTCTACTTCCTAACCCTGGTTTGTACTCTTACAATTCTCTTTAGATCTTTTATGATAATCAGGAAAAATGCAAATGAACCTGCTTTATTACGATCTCATAGTTCTTTTGATATTGTGAAGGTCAGGATTTCTAACGATTTCACATATCTTCAATTAATATATAGAATTGCGTGTAGCTCCCAGACTAAAAAAGGACAGGGGAACACAATGTCCTCGGTAATCTTCCAGACAACTGTGAAGCTCAGACAGTAAACTCGGATGACTTTGGATGGGGGTTTTCAGGAAGGCTGAGCTCTGAGCTAACCGGACAGGCCCTGGTAACAGGAAGGTGAGAAAGGAAGCCTGACTTCTGCACTCCCACTCTCACTCCCTTACTGCCCAGGGAAAGCCACAGCCCTCTTCCACGTCTGTCCTTCTTCTCCCAGCTTGTCTGACGCCGGTGTCACACTCTTCCAGCATTGTTTGCAGATAGTCTGCTCCCACAAAACCATTACATGACAAATTTCCACAGATTAAAACATAACTTTTATTTCAGTGGGGGAAAGATTGTGCCTTTCTAAGCCCTTAAATTAATTCCCAATTTAAGTACTATGAAAATGAACCAATTACTTAAACAGTGAGCACTGGTATCATGACAAAACAAGGTGGGTTCCCTTCATAAATGACTTCTCAGTCTGACTGCCTGCATTCCTTTGACTTGAGCTGTTGCTAAGGGTACACAGTAGGTTTATCCTGGAAAAGCAGGCAAGGCAGTGCTCTGTATTTGTGTAATCCATTTATGTGCTTACGTAATTCATTGTTACTCACAGTGTAGGCCTGGGACTAGCAGCTTGAGATCACCCGGGAGCTTGCTGGAAATGCAATCCCACGGGCTCCAACTGAATCAAAAGCTGTGGAAGTGGAGCTCAGGAAATGGGGTTTTAACCAGCCCTCCAAGGGATTCTGATGCACACTGACGTGGGAGAACCATGGCTGTAATTAAACCTTTCTTTCCAAAAATAGAGAGAACAGTAGGCAGAAGTCATCAATGTGAAGGAAGCACAAGATAATCTTCCATAAACTAGCAAAGCAGGGACGCTTTGAGAGGAGAATTTAAGCATGGAGACCCAACTATTCAAAGTCACAGGTGGCCAGTGGTCATCCCTGCCAGGGTACGGGGCCCACGGTTGGCCTCTCAGAAATGTGAAAAAGTGTTTCATCCACCGAAGAAGCCGGAGAAAGCTTTTGCAAAACCAACTTATTTACCTCAAGTCGGCGCATCTCCAGGTGTCACCAGATTTCCTTCTAACACTCAGAAAAAAAAATGTATCCCCAAAAGCTTGTCTGCCCTCAGCCTCTTTAGCCACAACTTTGAACGTGTCCTTAGATTTTGTTCTGGAGGGTCACCTGCTCATCATGACTCTTCTTTTCCAGCAAGGGGTTACCCTCCAGTTCAACGTTTACTTCGGAAGAGGGGACCATCTACTTGACTTCTGAGACAAATGCTCTGGAAATAGAGGATGATAATGCCTCCGTGCTCGATGTTTATTTAGTAAGTAACTTTCAGTTTCTTTCTCTTCTCCTCTGGTTTACAAATAGACCCAAGTCACCGTTTACACAGAAGGCGTTCTGTAAGGCGAGGCGTGCTTGGGTGTTAAAAGAAACTTTGTCACTTCTACAAATGCTGCGTCCTTTCACAAGCCTTGTTTTCCCACGGTTTATGTAGGACATTACACAAAAGACTAGGCTAAAATGCTACATCACCACATGTAGTAAAAGAACAGATCGCTTAATGTTGAAGCAAGTGGAGCTCCTCAGTGTTATTCCCAAAGTAGCATCTGCTACGACTCAACTGCATCTCGCTGTGTCTGAGTCTTCATTTGGGGAAGACCGCCTTGAAAAATGGGTAGCCTGTGCAGCACAGAGTTGGGTTGGGAGAAGAACCCGAATTCAGCACCAAGAATCTGGGCTCACTCCCTCCCTCAGTTGTCACCAGCCAGCCATGTGCTCTGGGCAGGAACCTCTCCAGCTGCGTGTCCTTGTTGGCCAGCAGAGGGAAACAATGCCTGCCCTACCTACCTCACACGGCCACTTGGAGAGTCATGCGTGATCATGTGTGTGGACACCCTTGCAGTCCATCAAGTTGTCTTTGCAGGCTTAATTGAATTGTGAAGTGAGGCCTAGACTCTAATGGCCGCACTGTAAAATTTCCCTGAAAAGTGTATCTCATGCACATTCCCCACATCCTTATACACCTACACCAAATCTCATCTCATGAAGTGGAAATGTTGATTGGTAATTTTCTGCTATTTCAAATTGTGCCAAGCCTGAGCCAGGGCACCGTGTCACTCTTGGTGTGTAAACTGGACACCGGTAATCGGCACCACTGTCTGAGAGTAGCACATCTGCACACCCCATTTTATGCTTCTCCATAACCCACAACATAGCATTTCCTAAGTGGACTCAGCAGGACATAGCCACCCAAAATGTTACTCTTCTGTTCACCACCCCCTAGGGTCTTCCCATCAGTCCTCAAGTAAAATCTAGTCCTCAAGGCCACCACCTCTCTGATCTCCTCCCCTGCCTATGTTCTTGCTGATGGTATTTCAGCCACACTGGCCTCTTTGGCAGTCCTCCTACAGACCAAACATGTTTCTACCTCAGGACCTTCCCACTTACTGTTACTCTCTGGTCACTATCTTTGCTCTCCTATGCTTGTTCCCTCACTTCCTTCAGGTCTCAGCCCAGCATTTCCTTCTCAGAGGTGTTTCTTAATCTAATATATAAAGCAGAAGCCCCCCAAAATATTTTGAAGTGATCATTTGTTCATAATCCTTAAATATTCTGGGTGTGGCAAACAATTATTCCCACCAAGCCTTGCTCCTCTCCCACACTGCCCTTACTCTTTTAAAAAGGTATAGAGTATATTGCAACATCTTTACAGCATAACCAAGAAAATAGGTAATAGGAAAAATATATATTTTTTGGTCTCATGGTAAGTTTGGTCTCATTTATATGTGTGTGTGTATGTGTATATATATAATTTTTTTTTAAAAAAAGAGACTTTATTCATTATTTTTTGAGAGAAGGAAAGAGGAGAAGAAGAAAGGTAGAGAAACATCAATGTATGGTTGCCTTTCACCTGCCTCCAGCTGAGGACCTGACCGGAATCCTGGCTTGCAACCTGGATATGTACCCTGACCAGGAATCAAACCAGCGACTCTTGGGTTTGCAGGCTGGTGCTCAGTCCACTGAGCCACACCAGCCAGGGTCTATATATAGAATTTTGAAGTAGGAAAGAATTATTGATCATTTAGACTATTCCTCTCATTTAAAACTGCATGTTATATAATCAGTAGGAAAAAAATAAATTTTTATTTAATTTTGTTAAAAAAAAAAAACCTCAGATTTTTGCCAACCTGATGAAAAATTATACCTTGTTCTAATTTGGATTTCCCTTTAATAAAAGAAGAAATCAAGAAAGCTGGAATGAAAAACCAGATGAACCCTCATCCTCATGAGCTGAGGACTCATGCCACTTGCATCTTTACAAAAACCAGATTTGCACCCCCCAGGGGCAAGTGATACTCCTGCATGGAATGTCAGATCACAGGGTGGCACCTGTTCCTTATCCGTTATCTCATATTCCTTTTGTTAAAAGTTGCCTTACCCTGGCTGGTGGCTCAGTGGATTGGCACTGGCCTGTGAACCAAAAAGTTGCTGGTTCAATTCCCAGCCAGGGCACATACCCAGGTTGCAAGCCAGGTCTCCAGCCAGGTCCTCAGCTGGAGGCAGGTGAAAGGCAACCATACATTGATGTTTCTCTACCTTTCTTCCTCCCTCCCTGCCCTCCTCTCTAAAAATAATAAAACCTTAAAAAAAATAGTCTTATTAATCATTTTGGTTGTTCCTCAGTATTATCAGTTTCATTTGGTTTTATTAGTGTCTAATTTTATTGTTTTATATCTTTGATGTTGAAAGCAAGCCATTTCAAAAAAGAATGATGCTTGCCTCAGAAGCCACAGGGAAAAGCTGCAGGATTAACACATTGTGGATTGGCAATTTTAGACAAAAACTAAGTGAGTACAAACACGAGTTAACCTAGAGATGGCGGTGGTGGCTAGTTGGCTGGTGTGGTCCGTTGACCAGTGTCCCCAGCACAGCTTTGGCTGTGGTTCAGAAGCGTTGGAGGACAGGAAAGGTAAGAGTGGAATCAGGCTATGGAGAGAGTAAAGAGACAGTGCAAGTTCTTCTCACCAAGATTAGAGAAAAATATTATCTTATTTTGTAGCTAAAAACAATAAGCTGTAAAACATATTTGAGCTTTTCCTACATGCCTGACACTGTCCTAAATACTTCATAGATATTAACTCATTGAATCCTCCTAACAACCCTATGAGGCAGACGGGGTTACTAGCAGGTAAGGAAATCAGGCACATGGAAGTCATGCAATTTGCCTGCAGCTTTGCAGCCAGTGGTGAGTGAGACTGGTGTTCGAGCCAGTGGAGACTAGCCCCAAGCCACACTTGTAATTGCTCCCAGGATTATTGAATTATGCTTCCTTTGCAACACACAAATGAGACCTGCAAAACTTAAGTGACTTATCCAAAGAACAAAAAAAGTCAGGCAACAAGGTAATATGGCCTGAAAACTACAGAGGAAAAATGATACAGAAACTAATTTGGTTTAATAAGCATCGGCTATCTTTAAATTTCAATTCAGAATGTGAGAGTTCAAGAATAATGGTATAAGGGAAACTGTTTGGTTTTGTTGGGAGAGCAAGAATAATAATAGCCAAACTAGGCACATCACCATGGGCCAGGCACTCCCCGGAGCTTTGCATAGACTATCTCTTACACAAAGGTGGGTGCTTGTCTCCACTCTATTCATGCAGATAAGGACGCTGAGGCTTACCTGGTCAGTTCTCAGATGGTCAGTGCCAGAGCCAGAATTGCAGCCTAGCGCCCACCTAAACCTGGAACTGTACTTGTTACTGATGAATGATCTGAGTCTCATGTTGTAATCATGCTTTTGAAAGTGACAGATGGATCCAAAATGGAAGGAGTGGGGGTTTTATGTTAAGGACAACTTTTATAAAATTCCACTTTCATCATTGTTTCCTTTCTTTATTTTTGTAGTTCTAGTACTGCCATTGTTTTTTGTTTGTTTTTAAGATTTTATTTTTTAGAAAAGGGAAGGGAGGGAGGCAGACAGGGAGAGAAACATCAGTGTATGGTTGCCTTTCACCTGCTTCTAGTACAGCCATTCTTAAACCTTTTGATCTCAGGGCCCCTTTACACTCTTAAAAATTATTGAAGGTCCCCAAGAGCTTTTCTTTATGTGAGTTCATAGTTTTAAATTTATATATATATATATATATATATTTAATGAGAAAAAAAATTCAAATATTTGTCATTAATTCACTCAAAGAATACCTCTATTAAATGTTAAATAAATTTCAGTGAAAAAAATAACTGTTGTCTAGAACAAAAATAAATTAGTGACACGAGTGGCATTATTTTACAGTGTTTTGACTTCTGATATCTGACTTACTAGAGGCTAGGTTCTCATGTTTCTCCATTAGTCTGTCCCAAAATGACACGTCATTGCACTTCACACATACAGCCATGACAGGGAGTGAGAATGAAAAGGCAAGTAACACCTCAGTTTTAATAGGAAAATAGTTTGACCTCACAGATTTGCAGAAAACAGTACTCTCTATCGTTGTCCTAGTACTTTAACATAGTCCCTTCACCTGTTGCAGAACCAAATGGGATGTGAATTAGAAATAGGCATCTGGATTCTGTGCCTGTCTCTGCCTCTCATTAATCATTGACCTTGAATTAATCACGATTTGGGGATCTCAGTTTTCTCATCTCTAAGACCCTTTGCAGCTCTGACCAGCTGTGACTTATTCTAAGTAAAATTGCAGATACAAGGTTTGTCCACAGCAGTTATAGTTGTTTCTCCAAATGTTGCTGTTTCATTGAATATTCTTCCATTAACCTTCATAGTAGTTAAACTTCACATCTAGGAAGTTCTACACCAATTACTTGTAATTCCAGGTTTTGTTTTCCTGCTGGAAATTTTTATTTTTTATTTTGCTCACTCTTCTAGATCTGATAGGCTACAACCCATCATCCTCCCTTCAGTTTTTTTTTGTTTTGTTTTGTTTTTTGCCTCTGCACTATGAAAGACAGAAGGGAAAACCCTCTTGCCTAGTCTTTGTCTCTCCTTTCTGTTGACCTAATTAGAATCTTCTTGATCATAGCCATCCATACGTGAAGGGCACTTGGAGACTTATTTGGTGATGTTGTGTTTAGTGCTGTGACCAAACTCAGTCCCATTTCTCTTGTAATGTTTCTCCTCCTTTAACATACAGCATTTCTCTTTTAACCTAACCCCTGGTGCTATTATTTGTACTAAAGGACAATATTGTTTATATCCCTTTTAAAAACCATATGATTTAGCCCTGGCTGGTAGCACAGTGGATAAAAGCGCCGGCCTGCGAACCCAAAGGTCGCAGGTTCGATTCCCAGCCAGGGCAACATAACTAGGTTGCAAGCCAGGTCTCCAGTCAGGTCTGTGGCTGGAGGCAGGTGAAAAGCAACCATACACTGATGTCTTTCTCCCTCTCTGCCTCTCTCTCTTCCCCTCTTTCTAAAAATAATAAAAAATAAAATCTTTAAAAAAAAAAAAAACATATGATTTAAACTTGAATAATTTATGCACACCAGATTAACATCTAAAATTTCCTTTTTTTAAGGATCCACTCACATTATGTACATGTCAATTAAGCCAGGTATCCTTTTTCCTATGACTTGAAATGACACTCAAAGGACAGGGTACCTCAAAAGACACCTAATTGTTCCATCGTCCTTTTTTTATTAAAATTTTATTTTTAAATTTTATTTTTAAATGTTTTTAATTAAATAAATAATTTTTAAATTTTATTTAAAAATTTGTTTCAGGCTCCTAGCTATTCTGCTCTGCTTTGAAAGGCCATTCTCCTACACACTCTAGAAGTTTCAGGGTATCTGAATCATTTGCAAATATTCAAATCAAGGGAGATGTTTTAGAAGATAACTTTATCCAGTGACCAAATATGCATTTTCCATTGAATTCTGAGTTGATGGCAAAGATTAGGGTATTTAAAAGAGTTCAACAGAGATGAGCAGGCTCTATTGATTGAAAATGGGCAGTCATGCAGTTTTCCTAATAGAGTAGATTCCATTGTTTGAATAGTCTCTGATATTCTAAGGCACTGACTGTAGCTGTTAGTTTCGTTCTTAAGGCAGCTTCTTTGCCTAGTGTGAATGCAATTTTGTGTTAATGGGAAAAGGAACAACAAAGCCATTGCAACTGAAAAATGTTGTGGTGACTAGCCTGGATAGATGGGTAAGTGGGAGCTACAGAATGGCTTTTTTTTTAATAATACAGAAATTTGAAAGATGGCTGCCATTCAGCAGTGATTTTCTTGCCCCTCCCTATTATTTCGTCCTCAGGAAATGCCCTTTCTTTTCACACTTTCCCTATTAATGAACAGATGGATGTAGTTTGCTACTTGCATTAGCTTTCGTATAAAATTGCCGGTCAACAATGTGTTAACATTCTCTCAAAAATGCAGGTATGTGTCTCTGCAAAACAACTGTTTGAAGTGCAAGAATAGTTCTAGGCAAAGGAGAAGAACCAGCTAAGCCATTTTTTCAGCCTTGCTGGTGCTGGAGATTCGAGCTCTGCTGTGCAGCTGTTGGACAGCCTAATTACTATCTGTCTTTAAGATGGTTAATAATACTATTTGATCATGGATGAAGGGTGGCAGAGAAGCAAAATGACCAAATTAACAGCTTACCATACTATTATGTATGAGAAAAGCCCAAGAAAAAGAAGAAACACATTTTAAAATAGGTCACTGGGGTCTTAGAAAATTCCGTGGAACTTTCTGACAAGAGAAACTGCATTGCTGGACTTGATTCTGTTGGCATTGAGGTTAATGGCGTGTGTGTGAAGTATCGGATCTCTTAATCACTCCTTGTCTGAACCAGTGTTGGCTGCTACAATGGGGTGTTTATTTGAAATAGTGGCAGTTTTGTTGCTTCTCAGCAGATTCCCACCAACCAAAAAAACATGCTGCTGAGGTTTTTGGTAGATCTTAGTAAGAGCAAAGTAGGAAGAGAAGAGGAAAATGCTGCTTCCTTCCACTACCTGACCACTTGTTGAGAAATAGAGATGTGTGAAGGGTAAAATAGAGCCCTTTTTTTTTATTTCCAGAAATGCTTGGCCCCCTTAGGCTATTGGCCAAACATTCCTGTGGAAAAGCTGAAAACCTGAATCCCATGGCCGGAGCCCGGCCCCTCGGCACCTAGCCTTGATTCCTGTACTTAAATGAGAAATGCCAGCTTCCAATTAGCGAGGCAAACTGTCAGCCTGGATTAGGAGGTCACCCGTAGGATTTTATTTTAAAAAACAAACAGTTTCAAGCAACTGTTTAAGGATTAGTTTAGGGAATTGGAGTTATAATGGTGTACTGGCTTTTCTGTTAAAGTAGGCCCACAGTTAGCGACTGAATGACAGCCTAAAAGGCTGGGGCCGTTTTTCTGTTTTCTCCTAGCTTCACAGTGAGCCCTGGCCTCATGGGCCAGCTTGGTTTCCTCCTCCTTCAGGGCCAGTTCTGTTCCACAGCTTGCCTGGTCTCCTGCCCGCATGGGTAGCCCCCTCATTTTCCGTTCCTTGCCTCCTAACACTAGCCTGTCTCTCCCCTTGCCCATTGCCTCTAGACGCTCCCTGTCACTTCTCTTTCTGGTCTCTGCTTTCCTCTCCTCTCTTGTCACAGAAAGTTGGTGCTTGCTGGTTCTGAAGTCTTTCCAACTCTTGGAAAGTGTTTGAGGAAGAACTATCTCTAACAGCGTGAACTTGGGGGCTACCCGACCCCCTGGCCTGCAGGAAACAAACAGCAAACTCAGAAGGAACTGGATTAGAAAAAATGGGAACTTTAGGAGAAGCAAGTTTAAATCATACCAGGGACCCAGTGAGCAGGGCTGGCATTGCACTCAAACCTGTCACCCTCCGGGGAGCTGAGGAGGACTGGGGCAACGTGGAAGAAGGGAGAATGCATAAAATATGTACCCTGAATGGCAAGTAAGGCTTCCCAGTGTGGGGACCCGAGGGCTTAGCCTGTGCTGTGGTTTGTGTCTCTGCCCATGTTCCTTTGCCAGGGCTGCGTAACAAGAACCCCAACCTGGTGGGGAACCACAGCCTGTAGGACTCACACAGCAGAAATTTCCTGTCTCACAGTTCTACAGGCCAGAAGTTCTAGATCAAGGTGTCAGCAGGGCCATGTGCCCTCTGAAGGCTCTGGAGAGTTTCTTCCCACTTTTTTTTTTTTTTTAAAGATTTTATTTCATTATTTTTAGAAAGAGGGGAGGGGAGAGAGAGGTCGATGTATGGTTGCTTTTCACCTGCCTCCAGCCACAGACCTGACTGGAGACCTGGTTTTCAACCTTGTTATGTGCCCTGGCTGGGGAATCAAACCTATGACCTTTGGGTTCGCAGGCCGGCGCCTTAACCACTGTGCTACCAGCCAGGGCCTTCTTCCCACTTCTGGTGGCTCCACGTGTAGCTATCTGACTTGCAACACTGTCATCTCTGCCTCCACCTTCACAGAACCTTCTTCCCTGTGCCACTGCATGTCATTGGATTAGGACCCACTAAAATCCAGTGTGACCTCATCTTAGTTTGTATATAGATGTAATTACATCTGCGAAGACCTTATTTCCAAATGAGGTCATACTCCAAGGTTCCAGGTGGACATGAATTTTCAGGGGTCGCTGCTCAACCAACTACACTACCTTACTTCTCATCAGGGGCCAGTGGCTTCCTTTTCACCGTGCATGGCCACATCTTCTCACTCACTTTCCATCTCCCTGGCTAAGTCACTAGGAGCTTGGCTGGATGTTTCCAAATTATTTTGGATCCTAACAAAAAGGTGCCAGATAAATGAATGTATTAACAGAGAAAGTCACCTGTCGGGTACGTATTGTGTGTGAGAGGAGGACCAGGGCATTGTTATTTTTAAAAGCTCGCCACACACCCAGGGCTGAGATGCAGCTCTGAGCCGCCGGACCGGGTCCTTCAGCTCTAAGCATCCTATCATCCCCTCCAAAGATGGTTGGCCAGCAAGCTTTGCTTTTCTTCAGAGAAAAAAAACACACTTGATTCCAAGGTGAACCCCAGTAGGCTCCTGCCACACCAAGTGTTCCTGTTTGCTGCAGGCCCTACTGCCACCTACTGGTAGGAAGGTACCTCTGACCAAGGCAGATAAGGGATTGAAGTCCTTGAACTGAAGCCTAACTCAATGGACTGGTTCCACTCCATGTAGTTCATGCTTGTTCACCAGGGCACAGCCTTCGCACATCAAAGGCAGCTCCCTCGGACAGGCCCAGCATCTTCCACCTCTCAAGTTGGACGGGAGGCTGCTGTTACAGTCAGGCACAGAATTAAAGGCACTAAGCTTCCTGGGATTTGTAAGGCTGCCTTTTCTGGGCCCATCCAGGCCAGTTCCACTTGAGCCTCTTCGAAATGGCTCCCTGGCCGTTTGGGGATTCAACACAGAAAATGCTCTTTACTGCTTAGGAAGCAACTTTTAACAAAGTCTCAACAACTGTAAGTTGGAAATATCCTTTTCTTCACTGTCAATCTTGGCTAGGTCATCCCTGATAGCCACTCTAGTTCTGGATAACTGAACCTCTATTAAGTAACCCTCTATTAGGAATATAATTAAGTAGTATAATAAAATTTAAACATGCAGGGTGAGGCCAAAGTAGGTTTACAATTGTTCGCATGGAAAAATAATGTATTGATAATGATAATGTATTGATAATGATAATACAAGAATATACTCTTGTGCTTCACATATTCACAACTTAAACCAACTTTTACCCCACCCTGTTGAAACTTATTTAAAAATTTTTTCCCTAAATTTCAGTAATGGCTACTGTATTTGTTTCCTAGGGCTAACAAAGTCCCGCACACTAGGTGGCTTAAACAACACAAATGGACCACCTCACAGTTCTGGAGGCCAGATATCCAAAATCAAGGGGTCAGCAGGGTTGCTTCCTTCTGAAGGACTGAGGGCAGGATCTGCTCCAAGCTTATGTCTTCTTCCTGTATCTTCAGTTGTCTTCCCTCTGCATAATCTGCATGTGTCTGATTTGGTGTCCAAATTCCACTCATTCAAGATTAGGGCCCACCCTAATGACCTTATTTTAACTTGATTAGCTCTGTAAAGACCCTATATCCAAACAGTGACACATTCTGAGATCTTGCAGGTTAGGACTTCAACGTATGAAATTTGGGGAGACAATTCAACTCCTAATGGTGAAAAGTACTGAGACGGGAAAGGCTTAAAAGGGAAAACCTTTGAGTTTCTACATTCAAGATGAGCCATTTTCAAACTGGTGTGCTGCAAGAATTTTTAAAACATGCAGTACTTGCCTGTTTAGTCAGGGACACTGACCTTTTTTCCATTAAGATTGTCAAATTAAAAAACAACAGCAAGCCCTGGCTGGTGGCACAGTGGATAAGGCGCCGGCCTATGAACCCAAAGGTTGCTGGTTTGATTCCCAGCCAGGGCACATAACCAGGTTGCAAGCCAGGTCTCCAGTCAGGTCTGTGGCTGGAGGCAGGTGAAAAGCAACCATACATTGATGTCTCTCTCCCTCTCTCCCTTCCCCTCTCCCTGAAAGTAATTAAAAAATCTTTAAAAAACAAAAAAATAGCAGCCAATCCAATAGCCATCAGGAGTAAAAAAATCAAAATTGTACCTAGTTTTGGTCAAATCAACAAAAAATACAATATTGTTTTGGTGTGCCACAAATGTGGGTGCTGTGAGATGGAAAGGTTGAAAATCGCTGCACTAGACCTCAGCCGGGAGCTGCTGCATCTTATGCTTTCCATTTGCGTATGTGAGAGAAGCCAGTTGCCTCTTCCAAAGGCTGTGCTCCTGCTTGAACAAAACCAGGCCCATATTCCTCCCTACAACATTTTCTTAATGCAGCAGAAGCTGGGGTCAGAGAGAATCCGGTTGCAGCCCCAGGGCTTTGTTAGATAATAAGGGAACCACTTGGGTGTACAATTAGCAGAAGTCACTGAGTGCTGGCAAGTCCGCTGTAGAATTGTCAGCTGACATAAATCACAGGTGCCCTCAGGCTTCCCTTGGGTCTTCGGAAAACAAATTAGGCAGGAAACCTGCCTAATGTTAAAATATTGCTGCAGCACTAACGGTTTTGAAATCAGAGGCCATAATCCTAAATCCATCCCGTGAGATGCCCAAGAGGAGTGCCAGCTTTTTTCCTGGGTCTTTCTCATCAGAAGTCTATCTGCTGGTTGGTGCGGGAAGTATTGCTGGGGCATGTGGAGGCTGGCAGGAGGCCTGGCACTCCATGTGCTGCCAGCACTTCGGACTTCAACCAACATTCTCCCAGATTGGGCACAGCATGGTCATCTTCATCTGAGCTGCACGTGCCCTTCAAGGGCCTTCCAAGTCCCACCTTCTGCCTCAAGGATTACTCGTCAAAAGTCTGCAGTCCCTGACCCTTGGGATGAGTAAAATTTCACCTCTTATCCTGAGTCTTAATATTTTTTAAGTGCCAAGGTTGGAAATTGGGACTTAGGCTTAAGTTCTCTCCATCTCTAAGATCCCATAGCAGTGGGATCTGACTCCATTTGTACACTGTCTCAATTTCTACATAAGCCTGTATAGTCATTTTACCTCCTAAGAAAATGATGAGCTTGGTTTCCTGCTGCTATGGAACAAAGAGAAACCCCCCACTCCAATCTGTCCCCAAATGATTACACCTTGTGAAGTAACCCCCAATTTGAGAAAGAGACGAAAATAATAAAATGTAAACATAGAACCTTGGGTAACAGGAAAAAGACTCAGGACTTCCCAGAGCCCATTGTCGCTGCTGTCTCATCCCTGAATTGCAAACACCGGGCAATCTAGCGCCCCAGAGAAGAAGGGGACTCCGGAGCCACAGCACGGCTCTGGGGAGCTTTTGTGCGCACATGCAGAACTGAGGCAGGGCAAGGTGATGTGCTCTCATGGTAGCAGAAGGAGCGCTGGCCAAAAGAACAAGAACAATACGAAATAGAAAGGAAACAGCAGGGCTGGGGAAAGCAGAATTCAGAAATTGCTGATGGAAACAGGGGTTTGGTACGAAAAAGGGAATAAAGGACTTACTGTCTGTCAGAGTGTGGAGAAAAATGCTCTCCTTGGAGATGTTTTGGCAAGGAACTTCAACTTGAAACCAAAATAAGAAGGCACTTGGACACTAGAAAGGAAAGATCCCATTTTTGTCAGGTCCCAGGGCTGAACCCTGGGGTAGGTGTAGTTAAGAGGGTTAAGAGCAGCAGAATGGGGAGACTCCATGGACTGTTTAGTGCTGAGCATCTTAGCCAATCTGACAATTATGAAGTTGTGCCACCTTTCAGCTCTGCTCTAAGGGTCCCTGCCACCACATTCTGGGTCTTACGAAATATAATTGTTAACAGTAGGGGTGGATCCTGTCAAAATAGCAGCATAGGCAAACATGCCTCACCTCTTCATACAACCACATCAAAATGACAACTAAAATATAGAACAACCATCAGCCAGAGCCGTCAGAAATCAAATTGAATGGCAGTCTGATGACTGCAGAATTCAAGAAACCACATCCATCTACACGGAGCCAGCAAGCTGGTGCCCTATCTGAGACTCCATCAAACTGGCTAAGGCAGTTTGACCCACCCTAGAGAGCCCCAGAGACTCTGCCCCGCCCGACCCAACTAACAGGCCCACCCAAGCTGCTTTTCCAAGTAAACGGTTGGTCATGGTTGATGCTTCACAACTTCCTAAACCCTATCAAACAAGCAATAGCCAGCTTCATGGGATCCAGGCCTGGCACCACCAGCAGCCAGCCTAGATTCACAGCTTGGCTTTACCTAGGAATCTTCAAATAGCAGCCATCTCAGATGGCTTTATAGCTCAGGCAGGGAGGCCCCAGAGAAAACACAGGTCGGGGCTGACCTTGGCCTGCACCACCAGGAACCCCAGGGCCAGCGCACCCAGTGGCCAGCTACAGGCCATGTCAGAGCACCACCACCCTGTCCCTGCACAGCTAATCCTCCACAAAGAGTGAAGGTTGATGATGAGGGGTCACTGCCAGTCCTTGCAGCTGACTGACCTGGGTAAATTCCTCCCATTAGATCTGCCAACAGCAACCAAGGCTCAACTACAAGAGGAAGGGGTACTCAGCCCACACAAAGCTCACACCTCAAGTACCCATCTGAGGTGATAGGGAAGGGAAGGCTGTGCCCCTAGACACTACAGGACACCTCTACATTAGGTCATACAACAAGACATGAGTCAAAGCAGCTCTACCCAATATACAGAAACAAACACGAGGCTGCCAAATTGAGAAGGCAAAGAAATACGGCCAAAATGAAAGAAGAAAAAGAACCAAGTGAAACAGAGGTAGCCAAAACACTGGTGATCTGGATGCTCAAAGAAATAATTGAGTGCAGCCACAAAATAAAAGTGAAGGTTATACAAAGTGAAATAAAAATATAATTTGGAACAAAAGGAAGAAAAACATTCCCCCAGAATAAAAAGAAGAAACAAGAATTGAAAAACATGAGGAGAGGATTAGGAACCTTTGGGATGACTTTAAACATACCAACATCCAAATCTTAAAGGTACCAGAAGAGGAAGAGCAAGAAGTTAAAAACTTATTTGAAAAAATGATGAAAGAAAACTTCCCTATTTGGCAAAGGAAGTAGATATACTAGTACAGGAAGCACAGAGAGTCCCAAACAAGCTAGACCCAAGGAGGACCGTACCAAAACACATCATAATTAAAATGCCAAAGGTTAAAGATAAAGAGAATCTTAAAAGCAGGAAAAGAAAAGAAGACAGTTATCTACAAAGGAAATCCTATAAGACTAACAGCTGATTTCTCAAAGAAACTTTGCAGACAAGAAGGGACTGGCAAAAAGTATTCAAAGTGATGAAAGGCAAGGACCTACAAGCAAGTTTACTCTAGCCAGCAAAGCTGTCATTGAAAGTGGAACAGAAGATAAAGCTTTTCAGACAAGGTAAAGCTAAATGAGTTCATCATCACCATGCCATTATTATATGAAATATTAAAGGGATTTATTTAATAAAAAGAGGATGATCAAAATCATGAGCATTAAAATAACTCCTAACTATTAACTGAATCTATGAAACGGACAAAAACAAACCAAGCAAACAATCAGAATAGGAACAGAATCATAGGTATGGGAATCATTTGGAGGGTTATCAGCTAGGAGTGGGAAGGGAGGAAAAAAGAGAAAATGCTGCAAGGATCAAGAAGCATAATTGGTAGCAACAAAACAGACAGGGATGTTAAGAATAGTATAGAAGAGGGTGAAGTCAAAGAACTTTCATGAACAACCCATGGACCTGAACTAAAGGGGAGGGGTTGCTGATGGGAAATGGGGTTACTGGGCAGAGTGAGAGCAAAAGGGAAAATATTGGGACAACTGTAACAGCATAATCAATAAAATATACTTTAAAAAACAGCAGGGGTACATGTGTCAGAGAAAAGGAATGGGAAAAGAACTGGGAATAAGAACTCTGAAAAGAAACTTCTCACCTTTGATGCCCTGCCTCTGGCTCTGAGAATTGAACTTAGACCCTCCAAGTTGAGAAGACTACCTTGGTATACTCTACTTTTTGAGTCCCCCTGAGGGTGCCTGGCTTCCCCATAGTGTAGTCCAATCTCAGGAAGGGCTTCCTGGTTAGTGAACAGACTGCTCTTGATTTGCTATATTGTTTTATTTTTCTGTTTGTGTTTTAAATCACTTTAATATGGAAAAAGCTTTGCAGTCTCTAACCATGTGTGTACATTATTGTGCAGTTCCTCTTGAAGAATTAAACACTTAAATTTAAGTGGCAGTAAAAATACATCTCTCTCACTCAAACACAGACACATGTGGAATAAATAATGCTAATAATTAAGGTAACAAATACCTACTTTTTTTTTTTTTTTTTTTTTTTTAAATATGAACTATTATCACACCTTCAGGTCTTAGGATTTAAAACATGTGTTGGATCTTCAAGGACTCCATGCATAGGAAGCCATCTTGGCACCTTTGTGGACAAATGACTGTGTGAGCATACACATAGCAGTTTAGTTGGTGACAGAGCTGTAATGTCACTCTGATGGTTAGTCATCCCATCTGATTCTGGTTGGGCTCTCTTGTGAAAGCACCAGTTCCCATTTGTGTTCCTAAAGCCATCAGATCAGGAGAGGGTCAAATCTCAGTTCACCCCAAGAAATGGCTAGTGTTTTGGGCATTAATACCTGAAGAGCCCGTCTTTGTGTTGGGTTGCTGATGGACTGCCAAATGAACCACATTTTAAAGAATAAACTCAAGCTATCCAATTCCCATCCTAGGGTAGACAGCTAACTCTCTTGTCTCTTTATTGATGGACTTGTGGATTATAATTTGAAGGAAAATTATAGTACATTTTATACCAAAATAAATAAGTAAAATTGTTTTCTGCAGATTTCTCACTGTGATGGTGTTTACAAGACTGGAGAAACTATACTTTCTGATCCCACCAAATAATTAAGACCTGTCAGGCCATCTTGCTTTATTAGGGTTATAAATTAGTCCAAAATAGGCACTTTACTGCAACCATTTGTGTCATCCCAGGGTTGTATTACAACATGGATATGCTAGTGTTGACAGTTCTCACCCAGCTTGGACATTCTTCTACCCTGAGGTGAGAGTGGGAGTTTATGCAACAGGAACTACACTATCTCAGTAAAATAAAATAAAATAAAAACTTAGTAAATATAAAGAACTTTTTTTAACCAGAGCTGAAAATGACTCATTATTAATTATTTTACTAAATTATAAATTTAACTTTTAAAAGTTGTTTAAAAGTACCAAAATATTAAGTTTTTTCCAAGAGTGACCTATTGAACAGGAACTAACATTTTACAATATTCTGAGTTACTTAGCAGTATAAATTTGCAAACATTATTAATCTAGGAATATATTTAACCAAAAGTGTGAAATATCTAAATTCTAAAAATTTTAAGACATTGAACAGGACACAAATAGATGGAAGGATATACTGTGCTCGTGTATTGGAAGGATAACTATCATTAAAGTGACCATACTACTCAAAGCAATCTACAGGTTCAATGTGATCCCTACTAAAATACCAATGACATTCTTCTCAGAACTAAAATAGCCCTAAATTTTATATGGAATCCCAAAAGACCACAAACTGCCAAAAAACAAAAAAAACAATCTTGAAAGAAAATGCAAACAACAAATTAGGAGTTATTACATGCCCTGATTTTAAATTATTCTACAAAGCTGTAATAATTGAACTAGTATGGTACCAACACAAAAACAGACCCATAGATCAATGAAAACAAAGTACAGAACCCAGAAATGAACCCTCACTTATATCGTCAGTTAACCTATGACAAAAGAGGTAAAAATATACACTGAGGTAATGACAGCCTTTTCACCTCCTACTGGTATTGGGAAAACTGGATAGATACATACAAGAAATTGGACCAATCTCTTCTAAACCATACAACTCCTAGAAGAGAGCATAGGAAGAAAACTATTTGATACCAGTCAGAATGATAGCTTTGTGGGTATGTCCCCTCAAGCTTGGGAAACAAAAGGGAAAATAACCAAATGGGATTTCATCAAACTAAAAAGCTTCTGCACCACAAAGGAAACCATCAACAAATTAAAAAGACCACCTACCGAATGTAATATATTTGCAAATTATATACCCAATAAGAAATTGGTATCCAAAATATATAAGGAACTCATACAATTCAATAATTTAAAAATCTAGTAAAAAAAATGAGCAATAAACATGAAAAGACAGTTCAAGAAGACACAAAGTTGGCCAACAGATGCTCTGGTGATGTGGCTTTGTTGGTTGGAACATTGTCCTATTCACGAAAGGGTCACAGGTTTGATTCCCAGTCATGGCATATGGGGTTGTTGGTTCAATCCATGGTCAGGACACATGTGAAAGGCAAGCAATCGATGCTTCTTTCACACATAGATGTCTCTGTCTTGTCTATGTCTCTCTCTCCCTCTCCCCCAATCCCTCTAAAAATCGATGAACGTGTCCTTAGGAGAGGATTGAAAAAAAAAAAAGATGGCCAACAGACATATGAAAAGATATACACCATCACAAATCATCAGGGAAATGCAAATCAAAACCACAGCTCCAAGAACTAGAGGAGCAACAAAAAAAAAAGAAAGAAAGAAAGAAAGAAAATGAAAAGAAAAAGAAAAAGAAAAAAAAAAGCTAGGAGAAGAAAGGAAATAATCAACATCAGAGCAGAATTAAATGCCATAGAGACAAAAAGAACAATTTAAAGGATCAATGAATCCAGGAGCTGGTTCTTTGAAAAGATAAACAAAATTTACAAGCCATTAACCAGACTCATCAAGAAAATGAGAGGACCCAAATAAATAAAAATCAGAAACAACAAAGGAGAAATCACAACTGATACCACATGAATACAAAGGATTGTAAGAATTACTACAAACAGCTATATGACAAAAAAAAATTTGACAACCTGCGTGAAGTGGACAAATTTCTGGAAACAATCTTTCAAAACTGAATCAAGAAGTGAAAAGCCTCAATAAACCACTAACAACTAGCAGAGCTGAAGCAGTAATCAAAAAACTCCCAGTGCACAAGAGCCCTGGACCTTGGCAACACAGGCAAATTTGACCAAACTCTTAGAGAAGAACTAATGCCTATCTTTCTCAACCTATTCCCCAAAAATCCAGGAAGAGGGAATACTCCCAAACTCTATGAGACCAGTATTATTCCCATCCCAAAACCTGGTCAAGACACAATGAAGAAAGAAAACTAAAGGCCAGTATCACTGATGAACATAGATGCTAAAATCTTCAATAAAATATTGGCAAACTGGACCCAGCAATAAATTTAAAAGATCATACACCATGATCAAATGGGACTCATCTCAAGAATGCAAGGACAGTACATTTGCAAATCAATTAACATAATACACCACATAAACAAAATGAAAGACAAAAACCATATGATCTTATCAAAAATGCCAAGAAAGTATTTGATAAAGTACAGCACCCATTTATGATAAAAACACTCAGCAAGATAGGAATAGAAGGAGCATACCTCAAAATAATAAAGGCCATATATGAGGAACCTATAGCCAACATCATACTCAATGGGCAAAAACTGAAAGCCTTTCCCTTAAGATCAGGAATAAGGCAAGAGTGTCCACTTTCTCCACTTCTATTCAACATACTTTTGGCAGTTCTAGCCACAGCAATCAGAAAAGAAAAAGGAATCAAAGGCATCCAAATTGGAAAGGAGGAAGTAAAATTGTCATTGTTTGCAGATGACATGATAGTGTGCATAGAAAACCCTGTAGACTCCACCAAAAAACTACTCAACCTAACAAGTGAATTTGGCAAAATAGCTGGATACAAAGTCAATATCCAGAAATCAAAGGCATTTATATACACAAACGATGAAACATCAGAGAAAGAAACTAGAAAACAAATCCCATTTAATGTAGCAACAGAAAAATAAAGTGCCTAGGAATAATCTTAATCAAGGAGGTAAAAGACCTATACTTGGAAAACTACAGAACACTGGAGAAAGAAATTAAGGAAGATACAAACTAAATAAAAGCATGTACCATGTTCATGGGTGGGAAGAATTAACATCATAAAAATGTCCATACTAACCAAAGTCATCTATAGATTCAATGCAATCCCTATTAAAACACCAACATAATATTTTACAGACCTAGAACAAATACTTTAGGCATTTAAATGGAGCCAAAAACAAACTGGAATAGCTACAGAAGTCTCGAGAAAGTAGAACAAAGTAGGAAGAATCACAATATCAGATATAAACTATATTACAAAGTCATTGTGATCAAAACAGTCTGGTACTGGCATAAGAACAGACATACAGATCAATGGAACAGAATAGAGAGCCCAGAAATAAACCTAGGACTCTATGGGCAACTAATATTCAAAAAAAGGGGAAGGAACATAAATTGGCATGAAAACAGCCCCTTTAACAAGTGGTGTTGGGGGAATTGGACAGGAATATGCAAAAAAAGTGAAACTAGACCACCAGCTTACACCACACACCAGAATAAACTCCAGATAGATAAAAGACTTAAACATAAGCCATGACACCATAAAAGTCCTAGAGTAAAACAGACAGAAAAATTGCAGCTATTCATGCAGCAATATTTTCCCTGATCTCTCTCCCAGGGAAAGGGGAATAAAGAACAAATAAACAAATGGGACTACATCAAACTGAAAAGTTTCTGTTCAGCTAAAGAAAACATCAACGAAATGAAAAGGGAACCAACCATATGAGAAAACATATTTGCCAATGAGACCTCAGACAAGGGTTTGATCTTCAAAATAGATGAAGAACTAATACAACTCAACACCAGGGAGACGGACAACAACCCACTTTAAAAAATGGGCTGACATAGACACTTCACCAAGACATACAAAGGGTCCGTAGGCACATGAAAGAATGCTCAACATCACTAGCCATCAGAGAGATGCAAACTAAAACCACAATGAGCTACCACCTCACACCTGTCATAATGGCCATCATTAGCAAATCAACAAACAAGTGCTGGTGAGGATGTGGAGAAAAGGGAACCCTGGTGCACTGCTGGTGGGAATTCAGACTGATGCAGGCACTATGGAAAACAGTATTGTATTTCCTCAAAAAACTAATAATAACACTGCCTTATGATCCAGAGATTCCACTGCTGTGATTATACCTGAAGAATCCTCAAACACCAATTCAGAAGAACCTGTACACCCCCATGTTCATAGCAGCGCTATTTACAACAGCCAAGTGCTGGAACCAGCCTAAGTGCGCTTCAGTGGATGAATGGATCAAAACGCTGTGATGCATTAACACAATGGAGTTCTATGCAGCAGGAAGAAGGAACTCCTACCACTTGCAATAGCATGGATGGAACTGGAGAGTATCATTTTAGTGAAATAAGCCAGTCAGCAAAAAACAAATACCCTATGATCTCACTTAATAGAGGAAGCTAATGAACAAAACAAACAAGCAACCAGAATGGTACCAAAGACATAGGAAAAAAAGGAGCCAAATGATGGTGACTAGGGCAGTAGGAGAGGGGGGAAGTAGGGAAAGGGTTTAGTGGAGGAGCTAATGTGAAAGACCCATGGACACAGACAATGAAGTGGGGATTGACTGTGGGAGAGGGGATGGGGAGGGAGTGGGCAGGGGAGAACAATGAAGGAAAAATTAAACATTGTAAAACAACCATCATCGTCATCATACCACAATGAGGTATCACCTCACACCAGTCACAATGATTACCATTAATAAATCAACAAACAAGTATTGACAAGGGTATGGAGAAAGGGGAACCCTGGTGCATTGTTGGCAGGACTGTAAATTGGTGCAGCCAGTATGGAAAACGGTATGAGGTTTCTCAAAGTATTAAAACTAGAGCTACCCTGTGATCCAGCAGTTCCACTGCTGGGTATTTATCTGAAGAAATCCAGAACACTCATTGGAAAAGATATCGCATCCCCTATGTTCACTGCAGCAGTATTTACAGTAGTCAAGATATGGAAGCAACCTAAGTGTCCATCATTAGAAGATGAAGGGCTAAAGAAAATGCAGTACATATATACAATGGACTGTTATTCAGCAATTAAAAAGTGAAATTTTGCTAATTGCAACATCAGTGGACCTAGAAGGTACTATGCTAAGTGAAATAAATTAGAGAAATACAAATTCCATATGGTTGCACCTATATGTGTAGAACCTAAAAGATATATAAACAAACAAAACAAAAACAGACTCATAGACACAGAGACCAAAGGCATAGTTGCCAGAGAGGAGGAGGATAAGGGGATGAGCCAAAAAGGAAAAAAAGGAATATGGTCAATAATATTGTAGTACGTTCAAATGGTGACAGATGATTACTATATTAGTGGGGTGATCACATTACAAGGTATAAAAATGTGAAATCAGTGTATTGTACACCTAAACTTTATACAGCTCATATTAATACTGTATAACAACTATACTTAAATAATAATAAAGGTAAAATATTTTTAAAGTTTACAAACAGTACTTAATAGAATCTTGTGGTTGAAATGGAACTGTGATTTTCTGGCACAGCCCAGCCGTGACCGCTGAGTCTTCTCTACTGGCCATCACAAATGTGTCTTCTGGGGGCCCTGCTAGGACACAGCTTCCTGCCTCGGCTTTACCTAGAGGCCAGGTAGCCTCACCCCACCCCCACGCCACCCCCAGTGACAGCAACTGCCCCTCCCTCAGTGACCACTCCTTTCTTTACTCTGGTTAGAAAGCAGCTCCAGGTTAAAGCAAAATTAGCTTCCACACATTTTTCCTGGTTCTAGTTTAGAATTCACTTCATCTGACTCATTGGGTCACAGCAGATAGCAAAATGGACCCGTGTGCTGGTGAAGACATGGGTGTGAGTATCAGGATGCTTGCTGGAGGGAAACTGGGACGGGTGAAGCTTTGGCACTCTACTTCCTTCGTGCACTGATATTCCAACTCCCACTCCTGGGCCCCAGCCATCTGTGCCGCCATAGTTGGTGCCAATGTTGCACTTTCAGGTGTCCTGGGACTAACCTAGTAACTAACCCTTTCTTCCCATGGCTAGCCTGTAAGCATTCAAAGACAACTATTAACGCCCCATCTCATTGACTCCTCTATTTTCTAGGCCAGAAAGCCTAGGTCTTCAACCATTTCCATGGAGTCCTGGGTTTGGGGAGCCTTTCTCAGGTGTGACCCACATTGATCAATGTTCCTCTCAGTGTGGCGCTGCGAACCAGACACAGAACTCCAGCTGTGATCTATAAGACCAGTAGAGCAGAGCTATCACCTACTTTTGTTTTTTGGTTTAAGAAAATAGGCCTCAAATCTAAGTAGTAGGACCTTATCATTTTACATGTTTTTATAGCACTGATTGATATGCACTACACATCAAAGTTATCACACTGAGCCTAAAGTCCACCTTAACAACATCTGTCCTGAGGATGTGAGCAAGTTCCCATTTGCCCGCTGCTATAGCTCAGATCACCAAACACTTAAACTATTCCTGAAAGATATTTTCTGAGTGAGTTTTGGCATGTTGTACATTTAAGGAGGGAAACCTCCCTAACAGGTTAATAAGAGGGAACAATCTAAACTATTAAAGTGGTTAATAAAAGTTACAACAAATAATTGGCTTAAATTACATGATAAAATATTTTAAGGAGAATCCTCTTGGCACTGGCTGGTTGATGTCATACCACAAACCAAAGGGTCGTTAGTTCAAATCCCAGTCAGGACACATGGCTAGGCTTGCAGGTTTGGTCCCTAATCACAGGACACATACGGAAGACAGTCAATCAGTGTTTCTCTCTAACATTGGTGTTTTGCTCCCTCTTTCTCTGCCCCCTCCCCTCTCTAAAATAAATAAATCAAGCTTTTAGTATTTCCATTATTAAAAATATCTTCTTTTCTTGGCATAATTTCTAGTAATTTTCAGTCATTTCAAACTTCTTAAAAATAATTTATTCATTTTTAGATAGAGGAAGGTGGGGAGAAAGAGGAGAAACATCCACATGCCAGACATGCAACAGTAGGTTCCCCCAACTGGGGATCTGACCTGCAATGGAGGCATGTGCCCTGACTGGGAATCAAATTGGCGACCTGTCGGTTCACAGGCCAGCCAAGCCAAGGCTCAACTTTCACTAAAGCTTTTTCAGGCTCCAAATGAAGGTGATCCAGACCTAACCTTCTTTACTACTATTTTGGGAGCACCAGCATAGGCTAGACACTGTGCTAAGTGATATATGCGTATATATGTGCATATAGATAGATATATATATATCAATATATCTAGTATATGGAGGACACCCCCAAAATGGGACTTATAAAAACTGTGTATTCTTACGTTTAAACTTCAGTCATCTTCAAAGTATTCTCCGTTTGATGCAATACACCAATCAAGACATGTTTTCCACTGCTCAAAACAGTTTTTGAACTCATCAACTTTGATGCCTATTATTGCTGCCATTTTTTGTTTCGCTTCTTCCACATCAACAAAGTGTTTCCCTCTGAGGACTGTTTTTATCCAGGGGGAAAAAAAAAACAAAAACAAAAAGTCACTTAGGTTGATGAGGGAGGATGGGTCACCGGGGCCTTCCTGTTTTTGGTCAAAAATTGCTGAACACTCAGCACAGTGCGGGCAGGTGCACTTGTAAATCACCCATCATGAAACGGGCAAATACACTGAAAGGAGCTTCATAAAAATTCACTGAAGCTGAGGGCAGCCTCTCACAACAATGCCAGCTGGTGCACTGAGATAGGTTTCTGGAACACTCACCTAGTGGGGTAAGCCTGTGCTACAAGGAGCCTGCCCTCCAGAGGATAATTACATTTTATAGGGAGTCCTCATCATATAATTTTTGTATTTGTAGATACAACTACCCCATTTTGCAGATAAGACAAGGGGCAAAGAAGGTTAATTTGCATAATGTTCTATAGCTGTAATAATTAAGAAATCCATAGATTTAAGCCACTGCATCTGTCTCCAAAGACTGAGCATGAGGCTGCTTCATTATATATGAGGTCTGTCCCGAAAGTGTTGCCAGCCATGTTTTCATTATATTGCCACTGGCTCAGTACTTTCGGGACAGACCTCATGTATCTTAGTGTTACTGTCACAGATTGAATTAGCTGCCTCCAATTTTAAATGGTTATCATTTTAGGTTAAGTGTTTAATGGAAATACTTTTACTCTCCGGCCACATGGACAGTAGGTGAACTGAATTTGAACACAGCATTCATGAGAAGTTCAAGACCATGTTCAAGCTATTTTGATCAGCTTCAAACCTGACATACCACAGCACATCCCCAAGCGCTGTGCACTTGGAGGAGGAGAGGGGTGCGGCTTAGGTGGTGTGGCTTCCTTCTGAGTCTCTAGCGCAGTGCTGTGATTTAGTTGGGACTTGAGAAACCTTGCTGTCCGTCACAAATTGTGGGTTTGCTAGAGAAGCAGATGCTGCGCTCATCACTGCAAAATCCCAGCCTAATGCACCCCCATTTCAACCTGCACATTTCCCAGGTACAAGTCACTGGGAGAAACAATGGACTTGCGTTCATATTAATAAGGAGCAGTTATAAATCAATGCCAAAACTGTCTTACAGCTGCTTGCTTTCTTTTTCCCCCTAGTAAGTGCCAATGGTGACCACCTAAGCAAATGGATGTGACATGAAGACAGTCGCAGGAGAAAAGTTCTTTCACTCCAGAACTTCCCAGAGGAACTTGGCCTAGCCCCACAACGCAGAATAATCATCAGCTGGGCTTCAGAGTGAAAGATGTCAGGGCAGCCTTGATCCATAGGCTGGTCAGCAGATGTGATGTAAAAAATACCACACTCCTCTCCCATTTGCTGTTGCTCGCCAAACTGTGAAGAACTGCATGAACCATATTTAAGCTGCTTTCTGTACCATTGCCAATCACTTTTTTTGGACTTGAAAGTGCTATTTTCCTATTGATACCCACATTATTTTATTGTGCATGCACCCAGTGATTATACTTAAGCAACACATGTAACCTGCTTATATTTTTTAAAATCCATCTGTGCAAAATGGTATATAAAGTATAAATCTTGCTTTTTGCAAAATTATAATCATAGCCCATGTCATTAAAAGTTTGAGTTGGTTTTAACTGAAGATCACTATAATAGGTCTGCATACACTTTATAGCCTCTATAAAGATATTTTCACTGTTTACTAGTGAAGTGAGAAAAGCAAAGCTATTTATACAAGGCCTTATGTCGTGTACATACACGTTGTCTTTGAAATATTTGTGATTTAGTTTATTGCTTGTAAAAGAGAAATTATATAATTTATTTAGTAAATACTATTGTAAACTATAGTTTTATTGAGAAAAATAAAATATTTTGTTCTCAAGTGTGGTACTACAGTAATTCCAATGGCTTATGGTCTTTATGTTTCTATTAAAAAGAAATAATTAGATGCCTCTCATTTTTTATATATTTCAGAATCCTAAGAAAACTGACTCTTATGACAAGTGAAAATGGAGAGATAATTCTCTGGGCCCTGAGAGAGGGACTCAAGAGTGGGTTCTGCTCAATTTGTTTGAGATTTTCCCAAGTGTCCTGGTATATTAGCCAGCTTTCACTATGTTGTGCTATGGTAACAAACAATCCCAAAACCTCTGGGTGGGAATCCAAAGCAATCCCTACCTAAAACATGTCTCTTTATGGCAGAAGAAAAGAAGCAAGTGATGGGAGCTCATCTAAAAACAAACAAACAAACTTCAGCTTAAATGTGGTTTAAACTACCTCTGCTCACCTTCCACTGGCCAAAGCAAATGGCATTGACAGCTCTGATGTCAAAGATGTCAAAGGGGTGGGAAATCTACTTACATAGGATCGATTCAGTAGAGACAGGCAGTGACTATTTTAAGCAATTTATGCATCTAGACCATCTCATGAATGTCCCAAGCAGCAGAGACTTAAAAAGCTGCATAATCACACACTGGGGTGGGGGGAATCATTAGCAGAACATCATAGGCTGCAGAAGATAATCCTAGTAAGATGCTCCACATAAAGTGCTTCAAGTTAAAGCAAGCTGATTTCTTGTATGCAAACACAGTAATAACTTTTATAAATGTCACCTGTGTCATGGTTACTCAGTTTAAGTAACTTTCCCTGCAGAGTTTGTGCTGGGAATCTATTCTCTTAGGATGTCAACAGGGATTTAGTAGTACTGAGTGGATTACTGAGGATTCTTTGCCTCTGCCTCCCCAGCGTTCATATGTGCTAGCAGATGTTCCCCCTCACTGCAGGGGTTTACCCACTCTTCCCTCTCCCATTTGTAAACCTACCCATGTATCTAAGCAGGGATCCTTAGCCCAGGACCGCTGATTCCTACAAGGGTCACAGGTGGATACTAACAGGACCATGAAGTAATATTCACAAGTAGGGCATGCCTTTGAGCAGATGGGACATTAAAAAAAAAAAAAAAGGAAAAGGGAGAGAGGGAGAGAGACATCAATGTATGGTTGCCTTTCACCTGCCTCCAGCTACAGACCTGGCTGGAGACCTGGCTTGCAACCTGGTCATGTGCCCTGGCTGGGGAATCGAACCAGCGACCTTTGGGTTCGCAGGCTGGTGCCTATCTACTGTGCCACCAGCCAGGGTAGATGGGACTTCTTATTCATAAAGAGAATTCACCAAATTCAAATTGACCTTGACCTGAAAAATGTTAAGAATCATTAAAACCTAATTCAAATGCTATTTCAATGCCAGGAAGCTGTCTACAATCCCCATCCTCTGCTCCTACCACCGTCACCCTTGGGCAGCCTGCAGTTATATCACCTATCTCAGAAAACCTCAACACTTCATTTTTTCTTAATAATGGAGATACAATTTGCATACAATAGAGTGCACAACTATTAACTGTACAGATCCGTTGATTTTTCTGTCTACATCCCTGTAACCAACGCCTGGAACAAGAGAGCAAATGTTTCCAGCTAACCTATAGGCTCTATCATGCCCCCTCCCTATCAGTGTTACTGGTAGGAGTGATGGCCTCCCCTCAATGCCTCAAAGGTAACCACTCTGATGGCTCCTATCACAATGTATTAGCTTTGTCAGTCTTTGAACATCTTATAAATGAAATCCCATAGTACATACTTTTAACCTGGTGTTTTGTTCAGCATTAAATGAGAGTCATTCATTTTGTTGTGCGTAGTGGAAGTTCATTTTCATTACTAAGTAGGATTCCACTGTAAATATGCCATGACTTTCTACTCCCTTGCTGATTGACATTTGGGTAGTTTCCAACGTGGGGCTATGTAAATGTGCATATTGAAAGATAAATGATGAGACCCCCAGAACTCTTCCTCCACACAGTTCCTAGATGCAGACAACTTGACTTCTAGCACCCCTACTGAACATAGAATTTTCTCTGAGAAATATCAATACCAGGAAATAGGTGATCTTATTACATACATAGAAAACTCTAAAAGACTCCAACCCCGCCAACAAAACGCTGTTGGAACTAATAAATTCAGTAAAGCTACAAGACACAAAAATCAATATACAAAATTTGATTATACACAATACACTAATAATTATGGAAAAGAAATTAAGAAAATAATTTATAATTATGTCAAAAAGAGTAAAATGTAGAGTAGTTTAATCAAGGAGATAAAAAACCCTCTACACTCAAAACTATAAAACATTAATGGAAGAAATTGAAGAAAACACAAATGAAAAGATATTTTGTGACCATGAAAGAATATTGTTAAAATGTCCATGCTACCTGAAGTGATCTACAGATTCAATATAATTACTATCAAAATTCCAGTGACATTTTTTAACAGAAATAGAACAAACAACCCTAAAAAATGTATGTAACCACAAAATACTCTGAACAGCAAAAGTAATCTTGAGAAAGGAGAACAAAGCTGGAGGTATCACACATCCTGATTTTAATACAAAAACAGTATGGTATTAGCATAAAAACAGATGCACAGGTAATGGAACTGACTAGAGAGCCTAAAAATGAACCCACACATATATACAGTCCATTAGTTTAAGACAAGGGAGGCAATAATATAAGCGATGCTCAGGAAACTGGACAGCCAAATACATAAGAATTAAACTATTCTCTTAGACCATACACAAAAATTAATTCAAAATGGATTAGACTTGAATATAAGACTTGAAACCACAGAACATAGGTGGTAACCTCCTTGATATTGGTGATTAACTTTTGAATATGATACCTAAAGCAAACACAACAAACACAAAATAAACTGAAAAGCTTCTGAACAGCAAAGAAAATCAAAAAAATGAAAAAGCAACCTACTCAATGGGGAGAAAAATATTCACAGATCATGTATTTGATAAAAGGTTAATATCTGAAATATTTTTTTATTTTTTAACATGAATTGCTATATTAGCAAACATGCAAAAATACATTTACACACATATATATTTTTACATATATTTAAAGTACCTACTGGATTTTGAAGAGTTAATACAAAAAAATTGAAATATTTTTTTAGAACTTATACAACTCACTAGCAAAAAATACAAATGATGCAACTAAAATACGGTCAGAGGAATGGAATAGGCATTTTTCCAAAGACATTTAGATGGCCGGCAGACACGTGTAGAGACAGTCAACATCACTAATCTTCTGGGAAATGCAAATTAAATGACAGTGAGCTATCATTTCACATCTGTTAGGATGGTTATCATCAAAAAGATGAAAATAAATTACAAGCATTGGTGAGGAATTGGAGAAATGGAAAACCTTGTGCACTGTTTATGCAGATGTATAAAAAACAGCATGGAGATTCCTCAAAATAAAAAATAAAGTACTAAAAAATAGAATTGCCATGGGATCCAGCAATTCCACTTCTGAGTATTTGCCCCCCAAAAATTAAGACACTAATTAGAAAAGATATATGCACCCCCATGGTGTTGCAGCATTATTTACAATAGCCAAGACATGGAAACATCCTAAGAGTCCATCAATGGATGAATGGATAAGAAAGATGTGGTAAATGTGAGGTCTGTCCCGAAAGTGTCAGGCACACAAACTTTCATTATATTGACATTGGCTCGATATTTTCAGGAAAGACCTTGTATATATAATGGCATACAACTCAACCATACAAAAAAGGAAATCTTGCTATTCACAACAACATAGATATATCTTGAAGGCCTCATGCTAAGTAAAGTAAGTCAGAGAAATACAAATACTGTGTGATCTCACTGGTATGTGGAAACTAAGAAACAAAACAAAACAAAAGCCAATCTCATACTTAGAGAGAACATATGGGTGGTTGCAAGTGGGTGTGGAGCATTGGAGAGGGCAACAAAATGCATAAAGGGAGTCAAAAGGTACAAAGTTCCAGTTAGAAGGTAAACAAGTACTAGGGATGTAATGTATGACATGATGACTGTAGTTAACACTGCTGATATGGTACATATAAAAGTTAATGGAATAAATCCTAACACATCTCATCTAAAGGGGGAAAAATGTTTTCTGTTTTGTATTGTATGAGATAATGAGTGTTAAATTTATGGGGTAATCATTTCACAATATATGTAGGTCAAATCATTATGCTATATACCACATACAGTGCTGTGTATCATTTATATCTCAAAACTGGAGGAAAAAAATCTCAAACAACCTTACTTCACACTTCAAAGAAACTAGAAAAATAAGAAATTAAACGCAAAGTTAGCAGAAGGAAGTTTCAAAATAATACATATCAGAGCAAAAATAAATGAAAGAAACCAGAAAAGCATACAAAAGAAATCAACAAAACTAAGAGCCAGATTTTTTAAAAGATAAAATTGACAAATCTTTAGCTAGACAAAGACAAAAACAGAGGAAACTCAGATAAATAAAATCAGAAATGAAAGAAGAGACATTATTACATACTGCAGAAATACAAAGGATCATAAAGGGCTATTATGAATAATTATATGCCAACAAATTTGACAACTTAAAAGAAATGCATAAATTCCTAGAAACATACAATCTACCACGATGGAGTCAGCAGCAAAGAGAATATCTGAAAAGATCAATAATGAGTAAAGACATTAAATCAGTAATCAAAATCCTTCCAACATAGAAAACCCCAGCACTAGATAGCTTCATTGGTGAATTGTCCCTCAAATTTTAAAGGAGATTTAATGCTAATACTTCTCAAACACTTCCCAAATGAAGAGGAAGGAACACTTCAAAACTCATTCTAGGAGGCCAGCATTACCCCAATACCAAAGTCAGATAAGGACACAACAAGAAAACTATAAAGCAATATCCTTGATGAATATTCACGTAAAATTTTTCAACAAAAATTGCAAGTTGAATTCAAGAATACATTAAAAGGGTTATACACCTTTTTATGATGAAATAGAATTTATCCCTGGGATACAAGGATGGTTTAACATATTCAAAACAATAAATGTGAAATACCACATTAAAAGAATGTGGTACTTTTTTGGAATATTCCTCCAAAAAAAAAAAGGAATATTCTCCCTACATCTTGTCTTCTGACTTTGGCTACATCTCATAGTAAGTTCAGAGTAGTTCATGATCAGTTGAAAATGTGGTCTTTGCAGAAAATGATTGATTGTTGTAACTGTCCACTCAAGTAAGAAGTGTTACTGCTTTTCCAGCTTTTAATTTTCATTGGGCATGTGTTACTACAAGGATGACATAAATTTAAAGACAAAATACCTTTTATTTAATACAGTTTTTAATGGGTGATTTCATTTCTTTTATATTTATACATTTAAAAGACTGCCTAAAATATGAGAACTGTACTACATAAAGGAAACTGCATAGGCAGATTCAGTGTTGCATGTCTTTGGACAATTCAAGAGCCATTAAAATGAAACTTTAATCTAATAGGATCAGCTGCAATGCCCTGTGATAGACTGTTTTACAAACTTATTCCACTTCTTTTTTGCCAATAAAGTTGTAAATAAAGACCATCATACATCAAAATCCAAAAAAACAAAAAAGAATAAAAAATAAAAATCATGTGGTTATTTCAATAGATGCCAAACAAGACCTTTAACAAATTGGGTAGAGAAAGGAGCAACATAACAAAGGCCATAGATGACAAATCCACAGCTGACATTACACTCATCAGTAAAAGCTTTTCCTTTAAGTCAAAACAAGACCAAAAGGTGCCCACTTGCACCACACTTAATCAGTATAGCACCAGAAGTCCTAGCTAGAGCAATTAGGTAAGACAAAAAAATAAAAGGCATCTAAATCAGAAAGGAAAAAGGAAAATTATCATCCTTTGCAGATGATGTAATCTTAGATATCTAGAAAATCCTGACTCAAAAATAAACAAAGACATGGAACTAATCAACAAATTTAGTAGTTGTAGGATATGAAGTCAATATACAGAAATCAGTTTCATTTTTATACACCAACAATGAAACATTTGAAAAAATGAAAACCAACCCATTCATAATGCATCAAAAACAGTAATTATCAAGGACTAAATTTAATCAAGTGAAAGATCTGAACAACAACAAATACAAAATTTTGTTGAAAAACATTGAAGAAGGCACCAACAAATGGAAAAGTATTCCACACTCATGGAAGGATTAAATATTGTTAAAATGCCTATATGCCCCAAATCTATAAATTCAGTGCAATTCCTATCAAAATACCAAGAGTATTCAAACACATTTTTTTAACTCCTAAATTTTGCATAGAGCTTTCCATGATGATAGCACTCTTGCAAATATGGTGAATGTTCCTAAAATCTGCCAGCATTTCTATACCAAGTATGTCAAGCATCAATTCCACAACTTACCGGTACAAGAAGGGCAAGAATTCCCTGTATGTGAAGACAAAGTGGCAATAGAACAGTAAGCAGAGTGACTATGGTGGGGAGACTAAGCTGACTTTCTGCAAAAAAAGACTAAAAGTACCAAGAAGGTTGAACTGCAGATTAAATGTGTTGAGGCCAACTGCGTTCTAAAAGAATTCTAGCTATTAAGAGATGCAAGCATTTTGAATTGGGAGGAGATAAGTAGAGAAAGGACTAAGTGACCCAGTTCTAAGCTTCACATTTTGTTTTATTATGTAACAATAATATCTTGAGGATATGTTTTTTAAAATTGTGTGGAACCACAAGACTCTTAACAGCCAAAGCTATCATGAGGAAAAAAAAAGAAAAGCAGGGCCCTGGCTGGTGGCTCGATGGATAGGCACCAGCCTGTGAACCCAAAGGTCACTGGTTCGATTCCCAGCCAGGGCACATAACCAGCTTGCAAGCCAGGTCCATAGCTGGAGGCAGGTGAAAAAGGCAACCATACATTGATGTCATCTTCCTCTCTGCCTCTCTCCCTTCCCCTCTCTCTAAAAATAATAAAACCTTTAAAAAAATAGATAAGTGTACATATATACAATGGAACATTACTCGGCTATAAAAATGAATGAATGCCCTGGCTGGTAGCACAGTGGGCAAGGTGCCAGCCTGCAAACCCAGAGGTCACAGGTTCGATTCCCCAGCCAGGGCACATAACAAGGTTGCAAACCAGGTCTCTAGTCACATCTGTGGCTGGAGTCAGGTGAAAGGCAACCATACATTGATGTCTCTCTCCCTCTCTGCCTCTCTCCCTTCCCCTCTTTCTAGAAATAATGAAATAAAATCTTAAAAAAAAAAAAATGAATGAAATTTTACCATTTGCAACAGCATGGAAGGGCCTAAGGGTATTAATGCTCAGTGAAATAAGTCAGTCAGTGAAAGACAAATACCACAGATTTCACTTATATGTAGAATCTAAAGAACAAAATAAATGAGCAACCAGAACTGAAACAAACTCATGGCACAGAGTGAACCAGTGGTTACTAGAGAGACTGGGCAAAAAGGTGGAAGAATTAAAGTATACATTGGTAGTCACAACGGTATAAAGTCGGTATAAAGTCCAGCATAGGGAATACACTCCATAATATTGTAATAACTATGTATGATGCCAGGGTGGGCACTGGAAATCCCAGGGTTTTATACTTTGTAAAGTATAGGGTGCACACGATCAATTGGCAATAACTTTGCATCTCCTTATTTCACGTGCTAATTAATTTTGAAAAACCGTTTATAAGGTTACGATTTAACATGGTTTCAGATATAAAGTATTAAATTCTGAGAGCAACCATCATGTTGAAGAAATATGATGTTAGAGCAACCATAATTTCTGGACTGTGTGCATGGCAAACTGCTAAGAAAATTGCAGACTTCAACAACATCCCTTTGCATATAGTTGACAACGTGAAGGTGTATGATGCTGATCCTGATGTCACCACACCAACAAGGAAAATGCGTAAGGTGCGCAAGGATCACACAAGTCCAGATACTGTACAGATACCCAGAATCCAGAAGGTTATCAATGAAATCCAGGATATTTACCTTGACATTTTGAGAGAAGTAGTTGTACTGTGGATGAAGCAAGTCACAAATGGACATCATTTTATCTTCCAACAAGATGGTGCACCAGCACATAACGTCAAAAAGGTGTGAGAATTTCTCACTGTCAATGTTCCTGAATTCTGGTCAAAGGAAATCTGGCTGCCTAGTTCACCAGATGCAAATCCTTTAGACTATTCTGTATGGAGCATTTGTGAGAGAGAAGTTCATAAACAACCTCATTCCACTAAAGAGGCTATTGAAGCTAAGACTGAAAACATAATGATGCCTATGGATAAAGGAAAGTTAAAGTATGCTCAAGATTCTGAAGTCAAATCAAGTTTATTATTGCAGGAAAATGTGACTTTTTTGAACAATTAAAAAAATAATGACTGTTTATATATTTACATATAAGAAATTTATTTTGAAATATAACACTTTTGTGCTATGTTTACTAAACTTTTGCCATTTGATCCTGTGCACTCTGTATATGATTAACCAGTATGCTATACACCTGAAACCAATACCAAATAATATTGAAAGTAAACTATAATTGAAAGTAAAGATAAAATAATAAATGGGCAGAAGAGCTGAATAGACACCTTTTTCTAAAGGTGACATCCAAATGGCCAGTAAGTACATGGAAAGGTATTGAACATCACTAATCATCAGAAAAACAAAAATCAAAACTGAGCCCTGGCTGGTGGCACAGTGGATAAGGTGCCGGCCTATGAACCCAAAGGTTGCTGGTTTGATTCCCTAGCCAGGGCACATAACACGGTTGCAAGCCAGGTCTCCAGCCAGGTCCATGGCTGGAGGCAGGTGAAAGGCAACCATACATTGATGTCTCTCTTCCTCTCTGCCTACCTCTCTCTCTAAAAATAATGAATAAATCTTTAAAGTAAAAAATCAAAAACAACTAAGGTATCACCCCCAGTCCTATCAGAGTGGCTATTTTCAAAAAGGCAAGATATAACAACTGTTGGTCTGATGTGAGTAAAGGAAACCCTTGTTGTGCACTGCCAGAGGAATTAAACTGCTACAGCAAACAATATGGTGTTTCCTTTAAAAATTAAAAATATAACTGTTATATGATACAGCAATTCCACTTCTGAGTATTTATCCACAAGAAACAAAATCACTATTTCAAAAAGATGTCTGCACCCTTATGGTCATTGCAGCATTATTTACAATATCTAAGACAAGGAAGCAACCTAAGTATGTATTAATGGATGAATGGAATTTTTTAAAATGTGTCACACACATATTGTTTAATCAAAAAAAAAGAAGAACTCTTACCATTTGCAACAACATGGATGAACCTTAAGGGCTAAGTGAAATAAGCGAGACAGAGAAACATAAACACTATATGATCTGACATGTATGTGGTATCTGAAAAATATTGAACTCATAGATTCAGAGAATAGACTGGTGCTTGCCAGAAACAGGGTATCAGGTGATAGGTGGGAGGTGGGGGTGAGTGAATGAGTAGGGGTCAAAAGGTACAAAGCTCCAATTATAAGATAAATAAGTCTGGGTATGTAAAATATGGTATGGTTACTAATTAATAATATTGTATGATATATTTGAAAGTTGCTAAGAAAGTAAATCTTGAGAGTCCTCATCACAAGATAAAAACATTGCCTTTATAAGGTGACAGATGTTTGCTAAACTTTCAGTAATAATTCATAATATGTATATACGTATCAAATTATGTTGTAAACCTAAAACTAATACCATGTTATATGTCAATTACATCTCATTTAAAAACATTTCCTTTCTTTGCTTACTTGGGTTTAATGTGCTGTCCATTTCAAGTTCTTAACATGGAAATTGAGGTCACTGATTTGGCATTTTTCCTTTTTTATAACACAGGCATCTAGCATTATGAATTTCTTCTTGTGTATTGTCTTAGTGGCACAAACTTGACATGTTGTACTTTTATTTTCATTTCAGTTTCAACTATTTTGAAGTTCCCTTTTAAATTCTTCTTTGATCTATGGGCTATTTAAAAGTATATTATTTCATTTCCAACTATTTGGGGATTTTTCAAGAATTTTCCTGTTATTGCTTTCTAAATTAATTCCGTTGTATCAGAGAATATGCTTTGTATGACTTAAATCCTTTTAAACAGATTGGGACTGGTTTCATGGTTCAAAATATCTTGATTTCCTATTTGTACTACCAATTATAAAAACAGAGCCTAAGCATTTATGAACAGTGTGTAAGTGATGAGTTCTCCTTCATTCCTGAAGGTCATGCCAGCCCTACCACACCCTCCAGAAGAAGGCCAGCCTGCACTCATGCTCATGGTGTGAATTCTGAACTGCCACTGCTGCCCCCACCCCCTGTTGGTTGTATACAATAGTGGGTCCCAGTAGCAAATGCCTTGCTACAAACATATCTATTTGTCCTCCCACTTTCTCTTCTTTTGCCCTTAAGTTTGACAGTTATGTATACCTACAGTCCTGATTACCCACCCTGGCAACATCACATTTTGCTATTGCCAGGAAACACAATACCCTTTCTTAATCCCACAGGCTAGAATCCAACAAAATGGAGATGAATTCCTTTTTGGAAGCTTTCTACTGAAGTTGTGAATACTTCATTGTCAATTCAGCAAATGTTCATAAAGCAAGTGTCCACCATGTACAAGGCCTGGTTCTGAGCTTATAGTTTAATCTTTGGCCAATAAGTGAGAATTGATGTATTTAGAGAGCCAGATTGGAGGAGGAGAGGAAGGAAAAGACCTAGTGGTGATAACAAGAGAAGGCCATCTTCCATAAAAGAAAAAGCCACATCCCTCAAGAAGAACATAGCAGGGGTTGATTGCCTGTCTGTGCAAGGCAGTCCCCTGGGCAGATGGGAATTCTAAGTCTTCCCCTACAGAATAACCTTAGAGATCCCCACCTTGCTTTCATCCTAGCAAATCAGCTAAAATTCCACCCATTTCTGACCAAACTCAAGATTATTCAATAGAATTGACACACAAAAAGCAACCACTGCTAAGTTAACCTCTTAGCAGCAGTCCCATGTCTTGGGAGCAGGGTCATTTATTTAGAAGGAGCCCTGTGCCAATACTTGACAGTTCATGTGGCCTTGGTCCCGGAAGTTCAATTAGAGAAAGCATATGGGTCTAGAATGAGCATAGAATACTAGAAACACCTTCATGTTTTATTTATAGGTCAAAACAAAGTATTTAGCTGTCCCAAACACAAACTTGACATGTTGTACTTTTATTTTCTTTTCAGTTTCAACTATTTTGAAGCTCCCTTTTGAATTCTTCTTTGATCTATGGGCTATTTAAAAGTATATTATTTCATTGCCAACTATTTGGGGATTTTTCAAGAATTTTCCTGTTATTGCTTTCTAAATTAATTCCGTTGTATCAGAAAATATGCTTTATATGACTTAAATCCTTTTAAACGGATTGGGACCGGTCTCATGGTTCAAAATATTTTGATTTCCTACCTATTTGTACTACCAATTATAAAAACAGAATAATCTTCATCTCTCTCTATCTTCCATTATGCTTTTCTTCATGGTCTGGGGAGCAGGAGAGTCCTTAGCATGCCCAAGGGAATGGTGATCCCTTCACATTCAGATAAGCCCTTTTACCTGACTAGAAAAGATGAAATAGCAGGACACAATGCACCCCACTTCCTGAGTGCCCTTTAGAAGGTAAATGAGATCACCTACTCACTGAGAAGGGCTCACTACAACCACACCGCTGATTCTCCTGGTTATGCTTTATGTAGCTATTTCTCAAGAGCTAATAGTCTAAGAAGGCTTAAAGGCCTACCTTGGTGATATTGTGGGTTCTGTTCCAGACATCGCAATGAAGCAATTGTAATCTGCTTGCAGAGGGTCTTGCCTTCAATTTATTAAAAAAAAAAAAAAAACTATCTGTGAAGCACAATAAAGCAAAGCTCATAAAATGAGATATGCCTGTATATCATTCAATTCTAACTTCCCCCTCTATCTGCAAAATAGTCTGTGGGTACAAACAAAACTCCCCAGAATTCAAACAAAGAAACTTGCAAATGTCTAACTTTCTGTGTAACACTGCATGTTCTGGTCCAGATAGATACTTGTCATAACTGGATTTTGACAAGCCAGCCTCTAGTTTATTTCCTCCCCATTAGTAGAATAACGAAGAACATCTTTGAACACCAGGTTTCTCTGTCTGATTTATAGACCGAAAGGATACCTATAATATATTGACTTTAAAAACTGGCATGGCAGACTTCTGGCCAAGATGGAGGCATAGGTAGACAAGTTGCATCTTCCTCCATAACTAAGAAGAAATACATCTACCTCAAAACTAGAAGCCACCAGAAATTCCAGAAAACAGAGCTATAAGGAACTCCAGCAAACAAAGATATAAAAAATAAACTATCATCCAAACAGGTAGGAGAGGCAGAGCTAGGACAGAGGATGCAGTTTGGTGGCACAGTTTGGTGGGAGAGCAGCTGGGATTGGCCAGTAGAAAGTGCAGTCACACCTTCTTTAAAAAAGCAGACACCTGGGGAGCGCTTCTAGAACCAGACCAGACCATGCAGCTCACGGTTCCAGCACCTGGGGGCGGTGGAGGTGGGGGGGGTCAAGCTTCAGTGCTTCTAAGTATGAAAACCAGTGGGGGTTGGGGCAGAGGAAGAAACTGCTGGTCTCTCAGCACAGTCCATTTGTTTAGAGGCTCCCACAGTACTAGAACATCCCAACATCCCAATCTGGGAACTACAGCCAGGGCATCAACTAGAGTGGCACCAGTCCCATACAAGAAGAGAAGTGTCAGGAAAAGGGACAAGTGCTGAGCAAGCAGCATTGTTCCCTTCCAGACGTGTCCACCACATACAGCACCACAATGTGATGAAACTGGTTGCCCCCCAATGAATAACTAAGGCTCTGCCTGCCCCTTACAACATAACAGGTGTGACAGCTCTACCTAAAACACAGAGGCAAACACAGGAACCTGACAAGTTGGGGAGACAGAAAAGTATGACCCAAAAAAGGAAACAGATCAAGGTTCCAGTGGGAGAACTAAGTGATGAGGAGGTAGTAAACCTAACAGACAGAGTTTAAAATGCTTGTTATAAAGATGCTCACAGACTTGAAAGACAAGCTAGAGTATGGTAACTATGTAAGGGAAGAAGTGAAGGCCAAGCTAAGTGAAATGAAGGAAAAGCCACACAAAACTAATAGAGAAGGGAAGGAAACAGGTTCACATAAATCATTTGGAACATAAGGAAGAAATAAAGTCAACCAGAATGAGGAAATAAAAATTGAAAAAAATGAGGAGAGGCTTAAGAACCTCTGGGATGACTTTAAACATGCCAACATCTGGCCCTGGCTAGTGGCATAGTGGATAAGGTGCTGGCTTGAAAACTCAAAAGTAGCTGGTTTGATGCCCCCCACCAGGCCCCCCACCAGGCCCGTAGCTGGAGGCAGGTGAAAGGCAACCATACATTGATATCTCTCTCCCTTCCCCTCTCTCTAAAAAATAATAATCTTAAACATGCCAACATCTGAATCATAGGGGTGCCAGAAGGAGAAGAAAAAGAGCAAGAAATTGAAAACTTGTGTGAAAAAAGAATGAAGGAAAACTCCCCAAATTTGGTGAAGGAAATAGACATACAAGTCTAAGAAGCACAGAGTCCCAAACAAGTTGGATCCAAAGAGGACTACACCAAGACCCATTATAATTAAAATGCCAAAGATTAAAGATAAAGAGAACATTAAAAGCAGCAAGAGAGAAGAAGAGAGTTACCTACAAAGGAGTTCCTCTAAGACTAAAAACAAACTTTGCAGGCAAGAAAGAACTAGCAAAAAGTATTCCCAAAGATGAAAAGCAAGAATCTACAACCAAGATTACTCTATCCTGCAAACTATTGTTTAGAATGTAAGGGCAGATAAAGCGCTTCCCCAACAAGGTAAAGCTAAAGGAGTTAATCATCACCAAGCCCGTATTATATGAAATGTTAGAAGGACTGGGGAGCGCTTCTAGAACCAGAGCAGACCATGCAGCTCATGGTTCCAGCACCTGGGGGCGGTGGAGGTGGGGGGGTCAAGCTTCAGTGCTTCTAAGTGTGAAAACCAGTGGGGGTTGGGGCAGAGGAAGAAACTGATGGTCTCTCAGCAGAGTCCATTTGTTAAGAAAAAGATCAAAACTATGAACATTAAAATGATGAGAAACTAACAACTATCAACAAAGGAATCTTAAAAAATAAAAACAAACTAAACAAACAACCAGAATAGGATCAAAACCCTATTCTGATGAGTTTAAGGTATGGAGATGATTGGGAGGGTTATCAGCTGGGACGGGGAAAGGGAAGAAATGGGCAATGGTGCAGGGATTAGGAAACGTAATTGCTGGGTATAAGACAGACAGGGGGATGTTAATAATAATATAGGAAAGGGTGAAATCAGGGAACTTACATCCACAATCTATGGACATGAACTAAGTGGGGTGGTGTTGCAGGAAGAAAGTGAGGTCCTGGGTGAAGAGGACCAAAGAGAAAAGAAATTGGGACAACTGTAAAAATATAATCAATAAAACATACTTTAAAAAAATGGCATGGCCTCTGTTATATGAAAGGAAATATAATTATGTGAGTCAGAAAGTTTAGAAAATGAAGAAAGGTTGTTAACAGTAACTTATAAAGAGCCACATTTAACAAAAACTTTGGCCATTCATCCATCCTTTGATACCACTGATTTTGCTATTTGTAGTCATTGGTTAACACACAAAATAATCAGCATTTTAATGTCAGAATACAAAAAGGAAGAGTCCTAGAAATAGGTCCCACTTAAGTACCTAAGAGCATTTCTTTTGATACATCAGCTGTTACCAGTGGACACCTCTAGATAATAGCACTAGAAGTTTGGGGAAATATGGATTTCAGAGAGGGAAATTTTTACATTTCATTTATGAGCTTCTGAATTGCTTAATGTTGACCCTGAATTACTTTTCTTCTTAAAATAGCAATAAGGTAAAGCTGTAAGTTTTAAAATGGCAAAGACCTATAAATTAAGTGAAAGCAGTAAGTTATTCATGTAGAAGAAAATGAGTTATATTAATGTATATACATGTACACATATTTTTACATATATAGTTACATATATATCTAAAAGCACAAAAAGGACTCTAAAAATACACCATAACTTGGAAGTACTTAGCTTTGAGAATTAGAGTAGGATGAGGAACCAGGTAGTATTCTACATTTTTCATTATTTGATTTTTTCCTTAATGCATTCACTTACGTGTTACTTGTACACTACTTAAATCAATTAAAAAATGAACAATTTTTCTACACACACAAAAAAAACAATTTTTATAAAATCTTTTTTCCCTTACTTTGGAAGTTTTCCCGCTTCTCCAGCAACAGCACTCTTTCAGACTGCGCCTATCCCATTTTATCTGACTGTGGTGGGGTTTCCAATCATTGGACTCCCACCACCACCTGAATCCAAGTCACATGGTCCAAGGTAGGCCAATCAGTTTATCTCTTTTAGGAATTTGACTCATGAGCAGAAACACATGGGGACTGGAGGAATTTGTAAATGAGTCAAAGGCCACATCTTAAGAGGCGTGTGTTTCTGAGACTGTTAATGAACAAATTTCCTGGGGTCCTAGCCTTCTGAGCCCTGGTTTTTCCATTCGTCCTTTATGTGTCCTTCCAGTAAATTCCATTTTTAAAACAAAGCAAATGGAGAGAGTAACAAATTTATTAAAAACAGTAACAAATTCAGGATGGGCCACATTGAGTCTGTGTTTCCCATAAGGCACTCAGGTGGAACCGTCTAATAGACTATTGGAAATGTGGGTCTGGAACTCAGAGAGTAAGAATTGGTGACACAGATTCAAGAGGTATGAGAATTCTAGCCAAAGTATGTGAGCCAAGAGAGACAACAGAGTCAAGGATGAAAGGAAGGGAAACACCACCATCTGAGGGTCGGGGAAGGAATATCACTGTCATTTATTTGTTCACTACAGTGGTAACTGATGAGGCCTGCCATCCTCAGTCCTTCTGAAACCTTGAAGATGATTTCTCGTGCATACCTACTGACTGAACATTGTCACATGATTGCGACATGACTGTACGTGTATTATGTTATCATTATATAACATAGGCAGTGAAGCCAGGTGGCTGAATAAGAAATTGTACTCAGGATAAAACGTTATATCTCAATAGTGTAAACTACAAGGCGCTTTTGCAACCATTTAAGATAGAATTATGTATGAGTTTCTCAGTGACCCCTTCTACCATCACCGTAACAACCCACATGCCAGACAAAGAACTGTTCCTCAAGAGAAACAGGAGAGAACTTGATGTTTTCCTTTGGAGGTCCCATCTAAGACACTTGATCGCTGGTGACACAGTGCACCTGCCAATTAACACTAGAAGAGGCCTCAGGTGGAGCAGAGCCTTCAGCCAAAACATGCCATGTTGAATCAGAGGTCACAAACTGATATGCACCAGGCCCAGTCATTCTCAATCTTAACGGCACATTAGAATCACCTGGGACAGAAAAAACTGATGACTCCCTGCCTCGAGCTTCTGACTTAATTGGCCAGGGATGTGATGGTTTGGACTTTTAAAAGCTTCCCAGGTGATCCTACTCTGCAACCAAGGTTTAGAAGCTCTGAATGAGCACATAAATATATTTTGTGTGACATGCCCTAGAGTAGCCTATACAATGTATTTAAAATTTGAAATTATTTTCCAATAATTAAAATTAATTTCATATACCCCAAATCATCCAGATTTCAGGCTTCTGTTGGAAATTCTGTGAACAAGTAGGCCGGCACTCTCACAATGCAGCTATGCCAAGTTGCAGTACACCTGATATAAGCACTTTCTTTGCACTCCACACTCTTCCCCACCCTTCCCACTATCACCACAGCACAGGGCCAGTGACAGTTGCTACTTATCATCCTGCTTATGCTGTCGGTTTTCTTACATCAATGTGAAATGCCAGTGCTTAGTCACTGTGTCTGAAGCAGAAGCAGGACAGCAAACGGCAGCCCAAGAGGACCATGTGTTCCATGGGGCCTGCTACTCATTTCCAGTACTTGCCTGGCCCCAACAGCATTTGGGTGTGTGCCCTTCATTTAAATGTTTGTTTTCCCAACAGGAGCACCAAAATGTCCCATAGCCTATAGAGCAAACTGCTAAGAAGTGACAGCTCCCACCTCTAATTATCTTAATAATTAGATCGCTCTCTTACACAAGAAAAAGCTATATAAAAAGTGAGCAAACAAGGCACCGGCCTGCGAACCCAAAGGTCGCTGGTTTAATTCCCCAGCCAGGGCACATAACCAAGTTGCAAGCCAGGTCTCCAGCCAGGTCTGTAGCTGGAGGCAGGTGAAAGGCAACCATACACGGATGACTCCCTCCCTCTTTGCTTTTCTCCCTTCCCCTTTCTCTAAAAAATAAAAAATAAAATCTTAAAAAAAATAAAAGTGAACTAAAATGAAGCATGAAATGACAAGAGAGAGGGAGTTCCAGAATTAAAGAAATGTAGGAAGGATAAAAACTTTGTATTCATTATAAGGAACAAAGGGAGCTGGAGCCAAATCTGACCTGTGAGGTGTAAAAATGTCTAACATGGAGGGGAGGGGAGGGGAGGGGAGAAGACTAGAACCTTAGGGGTGGGTGGCAGCATTGTTTCCCAGGGGATCAATTCAGTCAAGCTTGATTCTATTTTGAGAACCCCCTTTATAAGACTGTCCAGTGTTGGTACTCTCCTTATCTAGCCTCTGGATCTGCGCATACTGTCCCCTTTGCTTCGTCCTCTTTCCTCCCTGACCTTCTTTGTCCAGTCAACCCCTCCTGCCTCAGGTATCCTCGCCACTCTCCAACTAGAGATTGGGCCACTCCTATGTGCTTCTATTGTATTTCTCCAAATAAGACATATAGATGGCTACCAGATATGTGAAAAGATACTCAACATCACTAATCATAAGGGGAACGCAAGGGGGTGGGGATGGGATGAATGTAATACAATAACAATAAAGTTAAATTAAAAAATAAATGAAACGTTAAAAAATAAGGGGAATGCAAATCAAAACCACTATGAAATAGTACCTCAAACCTATTAGGGTGCTTATTATCAAAAAGTCCAAAAATAACAAATGTTGATGAGGATGTAGAGAAAAGGGAACCCTTATACACTATTGGTAAGGGTATAAAATGATGCAGCATCTATGAAAAATAGTATGAAGCTTCTTCAAAAAATAAAAAGTAGGATTTCCGTATGATCCAGCAATTTCACTCCTATACATATACAAAAAAAAAATATATATTGAAATCAGGATCTTGAAAAGATAACTACAGACCTGCCTGTTGGCACAGTGGATAAGGTGCCTGCCTGGGAACCCAAAGGTTGCTGATTCGATTCCCAGCCAGGGCACATAACCAGGTTGCAAGCCAGGTCTCCAGCCAGGTCTGTAGCTGGAGGCAGGTGAAAGGCAACCATACATTGATGTCTCTCTCCCTTTCTCCCTTCCCCTCTCTCTAAAAATAATAAATAAAATCTTGAAGATAAATTTAAAAAACAGAAAAGATATGTGCACTTCCATGTTTATTGTAGCATTATCCACAATAGCCAGGATATGGAAACAACCTAAACATCCATGACAGGTCAATAAAGAAAAGGTGGTATATACACACAATGGAACACTATTCCACCTTTAGAAAGAAGGAAATCCTGCCACATGTGACAACATGCTATACGTGGAGGACATTATGCTAAGTTCAATAAATCTGTCACAGAAGGACAAATCCAGCACAATTCCACTTACACGAGGTATACAAAGTAGTCAAACTCAAAGAAAAAGAGAGCAGACTGGTGGCTACCAGGCAGGGAGGAAGGAGAAGTGGGGTGCTGCTGTCCAAAAGGCATATAGTTTCAACTTTAAAAGATAAATAAGCTCTAGCTACCTGTGCTGTACAACAGTGTGCCTATAGTTAATGCTACTGTACTGCTACCACTTAAAATGAGTCCGAAGAGTAGATCTCGTGTTAAATGTTCTTGCAATTAAAAAAAAATTCTTTCTCCCCTGCATGAGACTATGGAGGCCCATGAGAACATGTTCTTTATCGATCTTGCTCAAGCCTATATATATCATCAGTAACCACAGTGTCTGGATCTATAGAAGCTCAATAAATATGGATGGACGGATGGATGAAGGGATAAATGCGGCAAACATAAAACTGGAAGAAAGAACCCGAATGAGATGAAAAAATTGAAGATTATAATCAGAATGCTGAACACTGTATTGAAAATATTTAAGAAAGAACAATTTAAGATGACAGTAAAATCCAGAATATAAACATAAGTATTAGTTGGGGTCCAGCCTGAAAAACAAAACCTTGGCCAGGCAATTCAGAAAGAAAATTCAATACAAGAAATTAACCCCAAAGTTGACAGAAGAGCCGAAAGAGCTACCAGGGGGGAATTAAACCACCTTAAGATTAGGAAATGCAGCAGGTTGAGATGCCGCAATGACAAGGAGGTGAAGGCGGGAAGAAAGGTGCTGGCAGAGCCCGGGAGCACAGGCTGGAGCACAGGCCTGCCCGGGGAGAGGTGGTCCCTTACAGGGCGCACAGTCACCACTCCAGACGCCACCAGCAAGGACAGGCAGGGTGGGAAGGAGGCTGGGAGCTCCCTGGCTCCTCTCTTCTACCTACCCTCCAATCTTCCTCAAGTACTTCTCATTGGCTAAATTTTATTATGAAGCTAATTGGCAATGGAGCTTGGGAAATGTGATTTGCAGAGATCAGCTCTCCTGCAATGCAGAGACAAACTGTCCAGGGGTGCAGAATGGGTCTCCGAGCAAATTGGCCAATAGCAGCTTCACATGAAGCTGTGTGAGAAGGGCAGCTGAAAGAATTTCCAGAAACTATGAAACTGGAATGTGTGATAAGACGGAACATTTCTGTGGATATTGGAGCTACCATTTGACATTCCATGGGTGAAAATACAGGACTGTGGCCTGGGACCAAAGAGCTCAATGAATGTCACTGTTAAGGAGTGACTCAGAGGACAAGAGAAAAAATGAGGAAAAGGAAAAGGGTATCACTGTTTTGTTTAAAGCTTCATCTGGAAAGAGCGAAGGGAAGGTTAAGAGCGTGACAGCTTAAGACCCAAGTGTGACTCCCGGCTCAGGAACTTACAAGCTAGAGGATTTGGGCAAGTGATTAGCCTCTGCACCCTGGTCTGTCAAATGGAGATAATCAACCATCACGCCCTGGCTGGTGTGGCTCAGTAGATCAAGCGCCAGCCTAGGTACTGAAAGGTCGCTCGCTCATTCGTTCCCGGTTGGTTGGAGCACACGCCTGGGTTACGGGCCAGGTCCCCAACTGGAGGTGCCAGATAGGCAACCAATTGTGTTTCTCTCACACTTAGGTATTTCTCTACCTCTCTTTCTTCCTCTCCTTTTAAGGATGGTAGTCATAGCATAGCGTGCATTCAATCTACAGCCTCAATTTCAGAGCATTGGAAAAAAGGCTTTGTCTGAGGTTCTGGCTCAGGGCCTCTCATGAGGGTACAGATCGCTGGCAAGCCTCATTTCCTCACTGACTTCTGATTGGCGACCTCAGCCCCTCACCAGCAGGCCTCTCCACGGAATGCTGAGGTCCTCACACACTGGCCATCAGCTTCCCCTTGGGTGAGCGTTCTGAGAGAGAGCTCACGAAGAAAGCCAGTCTCCTAAAACCTGATCTCAGATATGACATGCCCACCCTTCTGCCACATTCTGTTGGTCACACAGACCAACCCTGGGACAACGTGGGCGGGGACTCCACAGGGTGTGAGTACCAGGGATGGGGAGGGGGGGGGCATTTGACACTGGCTACTACATGTCCTCTCCCTCTCTCTTGCTTTCTTTTTCTCCGTACAACCTATGACTAACTAACATTATTTATTTTACTTTTGTCAGTCTCTCCACACCAGAATGTAAGAAGGGAGGGATCTTTTTTTCCCATTTTGCTCTCTGTTGTATCACCAGCACCTAGATCAGTGCCTGGTACCAAGTAGGGCTTCACTAAATGTTTGTTAAATGGTGACGAATGAGATGCCATTTCTGTAAGAAATGTGCCTGAATAGCATAGCTTTACTGTAGTTAAGCTATATGGTATGCTATTCAGGCACTCAGAATAGCATAGGTTTAAGTACTTCCTGAACTTTTCAACTTTTTAATCCTCACCCAAGAATATGCTTTACTTTTTTTTTTTTTTTTTTTTTTTTGAGCGAGAATAAGAAGGAGGGAGAAAGAGAGAGAGAGAGAGAAAGAGAGAGAGAGAGATGTGAAAGAAATATCAAATGGTTGCCTCCCAGCCTGCACTTTTTAAAAAACAATTAATACTTGATTCTCACAATCTATGAGGAAAACAGAGCAGCATTTTAAAACTGAAATCTGAAGTCCAGGAAGATTAACGGCCTTCTTGCCCAGGGTGAACCAACCTGGTGCTAGTGGGTTGAGGACCAGTTCCCCTGCGCTTGCCTGGTGCACCCCCTCTTCCAGGGCCTCCCTACTACACCATGCAGCTCTGGGCACTATGACAAGTCACAATCTACACAGAAGAGTTCACTAACAGTTCATGTAGCTTCACATAATGAGTAGTTAGTTCATACTGTTTCACATGGCTTTCATTCAGGCAAGCAGGACTGAGAGGGAAGCGGGGAAGCCAGTGGGAAGGCCCGGGGGAGTGCTCTCAGACATCGGCAGTGGGTCCAGTCCCCAGCCACCAGCTGGTGCTGCCTCAGCAGTGTTCTCTTATGCAGGGAATGGGGAGCAACTGTCCCCACATGCAGGAGAAGCCCTACCACCACCCCACCACCATAGGCTGAAACAGCTCTGAATCAACTCCACTCCCCAATACAAAGCAAAGTGCCACAAATACAACAATGTAACCCCTTCCTGAGCCCCAGACTCCCCACACACAGACGCCCTTTGGTGGACCATGGAGGCCCCTGGAGGGATCTAGGCTGGTCTTAGAGTGGTTTCCTAGGTAACCCTGTTGTCTTCTTCAGCAAAGAGGTTCAAAGACCACAGAAGCTCCTTTCCCCTTAACCCCTACCACAGCTTAAAATATTTTAACATCCCTGGCTGGTGCCACAGTGGATAAGGCGCTGGCCTGTGAACCCACAGGTCACTGGTTTGATTCCCAGCCAGGGGAACATAACCAGGTTTCAAGCCAGGTCCCCAGCCAGGTCCCCAGCCAGGTCTCCAGTCAGGTCTGTGGCTGGAGGCAGGTGAAAGGCAACCATACATTGATGTCTCTCTCCCTCTCTGCCTCTCTCCCTCTTTCTCTTCCCCTCTCTCTAAAAATAATAAAATCTTTAAAAAATATATTTTAACAACATACATATAAATTCAATTCAGTTAATCAACAAGTTCACCTCTGAAAATGAAGAAGTAAAAGGATAGCAGCAAAGACGCCAGTGACATTTTGATATGGAAGTCTATACCCTGGCACTTGTGATTGCCCAAGGCAGAGGATGGAAAGCGAGGCGGCCCTGGGTCCTGGCAGAAAGCAGTGTAGGGGTTGACAACTGCATCTGGTTAGGAGGAGAAGAGAGAGCTGGCACTTGCAATGCCCAAAGGTAAAGGCAGGTTAACCCCACCCTCCTCTCTCCACCTAACTTATAAATGCCACAGATGAAGAAAAAGTGAAACTCAGGTTAAAAACGAGACAAGGGCACACAGCAAGGGGATGAACAGGGATTTGAACACTGTTAACATTTATCTAAAACTTGGGAGTAAGGCGGAAACATGGCTTTCGGTTTTTAATTGGACGTTATACTGGGAAATGGTTCTTAACTGGGGACAATTCCTCACCCCCACCCATCCCCCACCTCGAAAAGGGGCATTTGGCAAGGTCTTTAAACCATTCTAATTGTCAAAACCCGGACTGGAGAGCGGGTACTGCTGCCATCTACTGGACAGAGGCCATGTCTTCTACCTGAGACAACTACAACAAAGAATTAATTGTCCAGCTGTTGAGAAACTGTTCTAGGACAATGTGACTATGTTTGACCTATTACTTGCTGCTAAGTAGGCCTCAGAAATGTCAACCTGTAGAAAACTAAGATGCAAATTATTCTTGTCTAAGAAGGTAACACTGAAGGCTATAGTTCCACAGACCTGAACTAACCAGCTGTGTATCTAACTTAGCAATGTTACTCCAGAATTCTCATAATCACTGACTATGTAGATCAGTTTCTTCCATCCTCTTTTAACCAGCTTTGCCTTTGTCCTAATTCCCTCTTATGTTTCCATAGGGCAGCCACAACAAAGTACCACAGACTGGATGGCTAGAGGTTGGACATCAAAGATCAAGGTGTCAGGAGGGTGGGTTTCCTCTGAGGCCTGTCTCCTTGCCTTCAGTTGGCCGCCCTCTTGTTCTCTCTTCCTATGGTCTTTCCTCTGTACACGTGCACCCCTATGGCTCTTCCTTTTCTTATGACACCAGTTATATTGGATTAGGGTCCCAGCTTTATGACCTCATTTGACTTCAAGTACCCCTTTAAGGGCTCTATCTCCAAATACAGGCACATTCTGAAGTACAACTGGAGGTTAGGATTTCATCATATGAATGTTAGAGGAACACAATTCAGCCCATAATATCTTTCTAATTAATCTTTGACACATGTTCAGCATATATTTGTAAGAGAATCATGTTTTTAACTTTTTGAAAATTATGCTTTGTAAACACATCCGTCTGAGTCCACAAAATCTACCTGTTTCTACTACATCAGGCAGCTTCCTTGAGGGCTATTGCTGGAGTAACACAAATTCAACAAGAAAATTGACTAAGTGTAATTTCAGCTCTATTAAATGCTTCTTTTCTCTTGTCCTACCAACCAGTCTGCATTCAGAGTTGTGGTACAGTGAGAGTCCGTTGCCCGAAGTTGTCTTAATCTGTCAGACCAAGAGATTAAACACTATCACACTTGGCCCCAAGGGACCCTGCCAGAAAGTTTTCTTAGCAAATAATCCAAACAACCTTTTTTTCTGGCTACTGAAAATTTCAATAATTAGCACATTATTTAAGTAATGCACACGTTCCATGTTTATTGTCAAAAACACTTTGGAATTATTGATGGATTAACATGGCTGATTATCTGATTAACTCAGTCTATATTAAGGCCAATATCATGAATCAAGATCTTAGGATTCATATTCTGGTCTCATAATCAGTCTCCTGGGACATGCTGCCATTCCTCATCCCTCATTATAGAAAAATACGCCCTTAGCAAATGTCAGCGAACATCCCCAGCAATTTCTCGTATCGATCAATTCGAGCAAATATAATGGGCTTGCTTTTCCCCAGAGCTGAAATCACCTCCTAGCAGGAAATTAAGTGTTAGGCTCTGAGTCAGAGCACTGAGCTAAAGCCCCAGGCCAAGCAAGAACAAGTAAGAATCTGGAGACTTAAGTTTTTATCCCTGATTGAAAGTTTTGAGACTCCCAAGTAAAATGCAAATAAATATCTCAAGGCAGATGTTACTCTGTAAACCGTTATTGGCCAGTATCAGTTAGTCCAAATTATTTGTTGGTAGTGAGCCAAAGAAAGTCACTACTAGTGAAGAAGTAGGAGACCAACAAAGAATATCAGTCATTTTTCCTTTCATTCATTCACTCATCAATAGAGTATCCATTATGTTTTAGAGATACTAGCTAAGTAAGATAACCTGGCTGCAAAGGGGGGTGTTGCCTAAGACACAGTTGTGGGGACGGAGAGGTTGGTTTCAGAAAAGCCACTGGAGGAGGTCACATCTGACATCGGAGTTACTAGAGGATGAGACAGCCACAGGTTCCTGTTTTTATGGCTGTAAAACAGAGTCCCCAAACACATACACAGGTGGGCAAGAGCAGGTTTAGTTGTTCATATGGAAAATAATACATTAATAAGAATACAAGAATAAACTCACAAACTGCTTTTGCCTACCCCTGTACTGGCTTAAATCCAAGCCAACATCTTTTATGCTCATAGATTTGGGGATCTGGAGTTCAGATAGGGCACAGCAGTGACAGTCTGTTCCTGTTCTATGGTGTCTGTGGCCTCAGCTATAAGACTCGAAGGCTGGGGCTGAACTCATCTGAAGACCAGTTCACTCACATCTAGTGGTTGATGCTGATGTTGGTTGAAGGCCTCAGTTCCTCTCTGTGTTGTATCTCTGCTTGGGTAGTTAGGATTTCCTCAAAATATAATGACTGGTCCCCCGAAGTAGAATTCCCAGAAAGAGGAGAATTCCTTCTCACCTTGATCTTTGCTGACCTAGAATTGGAAGTGATGCATTGCTTTTGGGGAATGCCAAAGTCTGAAAGACCATGTGAGGTAGGATAAATATCAGTGTGGCCCTCTTTGGGAAACCCAATCTTCCACACCAGGCAGAGATGGAGACATGGGAACAACATGAGGGAGACCCCAAAGCAAAAAGAAAATATTGCTTCTTCTAGAAACTACATGTAGTTCGGAAAGGGAAAATGTCTAGATGCCTCCTAATATCTGTTCTTCCCTTTTTTAAACAACAAGACCTCCACATTTTATTTGGACACATTGGCTGCTCAGCTAAATGACTATATTTGCAGGTAGAGAGGGTCACATGGTTAAGTTGTGGTCTATGAGGTGCAATGAAAGTATTAAGTGGAAGTTTCAAGATGTGTCTTCAAAAGGGAGAGGGTGCCATTCCCTCCACTCTGCTGCCTAGGATACACATGTAATGGCTGAAAACTATTTTGAACTAAGTCCCTATCCCAGTGAGCAGAGCCATGAGCTGGAAGGATCCTAAATCCCTCATCACTTTTCCTGCCCAAAAACCCTAGACTGCTGATTTCTCAACATCTTTGGATGTGAAATAGAAAGACTTCTAAATTGTTTAAAATGTTATTTCCTTGTTCTGTGTACTCTGCAAAACCTAATCCTGCGGTTAGATTAGCTACAGAGTAGGGAACAGAGAAGGGAGACAATGGTGACTGACAGTAGTGCTATGGCTTGATTCACATTTTAGATTAAGATTTTTATATTTAGAAAACTCAACCTAGTGACCCTAGTACCTTACTCAGTGGTTCTCAAACTTTAGGGTGTGACAGATTTCCCTGGAGGTCTTATTAAATCACAGATTGCTGGGCCTACTCCCAGTTTCCCAGTAAATCAGGACAGGGCCTGAGAATGTGCATTTCTAGCATGTCCTCAGGTGATGCTGAAGCTGCTGGTCTGCACATTTTGAGAACCACTGCCCTAGAATAAGTCCTATCAAAGTAGCCTAAGGGCAAGAAATGTGAGTTTGGGGAATAGTTCCCCCCATCCTCCATCAGACTGGCATTGGATGGCCTGCCTACAAACTATCTCCAGCACCTCCCTTTGCCTGAAGAAACCTAGAGAGGGGAAAAGTGCTGGGTCCTCATGAGTCCCTCAAGGTGCCCCAGTTTCTTTTCAGGTGTGCCTAATTCCCTTTGACCATCTCCAAGGTTCTGTAGGACAGATTCTGACGAGGCCTTAATATTCCTTGCCCTGCCATTCTGAGCCTGTTTCCTTGGTTGAAGAGAAAGGGCAGTGATACCAACCTTGGAGCCTGTGCCAGGCCCTTTCTATGCAAGAATATGCTAAGAATGCTGGTTAATAATAGTGTAATCCTCTAGCTACATAATGAAGTTCTGAGGATGTGAGGAGGGGCCTAGCTGTTAGTGTGGCAATGTTTGGGCCCTTGCCAATAACCAGAACTCTTTCCTTTGCCTCTTTGGATTCCTCTGGTGAAGCTTTGGTGAGGGATTCTCAGCCTTGGCACAACTGGCACGCTGGATTGGATAATTCTCCATCATGGTGGGGCTGTCCTGTACACAGCCAGATACCTAACAGCATCCCTGGGCTCTACCCACTAGATGCCAAAGCACATACACTGCCTACCCCAGCACTGTTGTGACAAAGTGTTGTCAGACCGTTTGCAGTAGGAAAATGGTTTCTCCATGCCTGCCTGGCACATAACAAGCACTCAATAAATGACTACTTACAACTAGTTAAATGCAAGAGAATGTCTCCCTTACAAATGAATGTCCTAGACTATCAGATAGCCAGTCAGATACCACCCCTTCTATCCTATTATTCAAGGCTATGTGAAAATGCCACTTCTTTCATGAAGACTTCCTTAATTGCCCCTATCCTTATATATACTCTCCCACTCAATGCTAATACCCATTAGTTTGTGTTTCTCTTTAAGACTTGTAATTTAGTGTTCTACATATTTTATACATTCCCCTATTCACAAAGTACTAAGGTGATGCTGGAAATACTTTAACTATTATCCATTCTTCTCCACCCACTAGCTTCCCTATAAAAGTGATATTCTATGCTGCCTACATTTGACATTTTCTAAAGCATATATAAAATGTGAAGGAAACTTTCACAATTTGTATTCCTTTACAATATACAATTTAAGTAAATTTTTCTTTTAAAATGTATTAACCGGCTAATCCTACATTTAAAAGAACTAGAGGAACAACAGCAATGCCCAGAGCAAGTAGAAGGAAGGAAATAATCAAGATTACAGAAGAATCAATGACACAGAGACTAAAAGAACAATTCAAAGGGTCAATGAATCCAGGAGCTGGTTCTTTGAAAAGATAAACAAAATTGGCAAGCCCTTAACCAGACTTATAAAGAAAAGAAAGAGAGAAGATCTAAATAAAATCAGAAATGAAAGAGGAGAATTAACAGCTAATACCACTGAAATACAAAGGATTGTAAGAAATTACTATGAACAACTCTATGACAAGAAGTTGGACAACCTGAGCAAAATGAATACATTTCTAGAAACATACAATCCTCCAAAACTAAATCAAGAAAAAGCAGAAAGCCTGAGTAGAGCAATAACAACTAGCAAGCTTGAATCAGTAATAAAAAATTTCCCAGCATACAAAAGCCCTGGACCAGATGGCTTCACAGGTAAATATTACCAAACATTCAAAGAAGAACTAACTCCTATCCTTCTCTAACTATTCCAAAAAATTCAAGAGGGAAAACTTCCAAGCCCTTTTTACGAGGCCAGTGTTATCCTAATTCCAAGGTCAGGAAAAGACACAACAAAGAAAGAAAATTACAGACCAAGATCTCTGATAGACATAGATGCTAAAATTCTCAACAAAATATTGGAAATCCAGATCTAGCAATACATTAAAAAGATCATACACCATGATCAAGTGAGATTTGTCCCAGGGATGCAAGGATGGTATAATATTTGCAAATCAATAAATATGATACACCACACAAACAAAATAAAGAACAAAAACCACATAATTATATTAATAGATAGCAAAAATGCAGTTGATAAAAATTCAGCACCCATTTATGATTAAAATACTCAACAAAGTAGGAATAGAGGTAGTATTCTACAACATAATAAAGACCAGAGACAAAAAACCTACTGCCAACATCATACTCAATGGGCAAAAACTAAAAGCTTGAGACCTGGCTGCTGGCTCCACTGGATTGGCTCCAGCCCGTGAACCCAAAGGTCGCTGGTTCAATTCCTAGTCAGGGCACATAACCAGGTTGCAAGCCAGGCCTCCAGCCAGGTCTGTTGCTGGAGGCAGGTGAAAGGCGACCATACATTGATGTTTCTCTCCCTTTCTTCCTCCCCTTTTCCCCTCTCTCTAAAAATAATGAATAAAATCTTTAAAAAAGAAGAAGAAGAAGAAGAAGAAGAAGAAGAAAGAACTTATATCACTCAACACCACCAGGAAGACAAACAATCTGATTAACGTATAAGCAAAAGACCTGAATAGCCACCTCTAGAAGGAGGACTTACAAATGGCCCATAGACATATGAAAAGATTTTCAACATCATCAGCCATCAGAAAGATGCAAATTAAAATCACAATGAGATATCACTTCACACTGTTAGAATGTCCATAATCAATAAATTAGCAAATAACAAATGCTGGTGAGGATGTGGAGAAAAGGGGAGCCTAGTGCACTGCTGGTTGGAATGCAGCCTGATGCAGCCCCTGTGGAGAATAGTATGGAGTTTCTTCAAAAAGTTTAAAATGGCCTGACTGTATAGCTCAGTTGGTTAGAACATCATCTGGATATGCCAAGGTTGCCAGTTTGATTCCTAGTCAGGGCACATGCAAGACTCAGCCAATGAATGCACAAATAAGCGGAACAACAAATCCATCTCTATCTCTCTCTCTCTAAAATCAATAAAATAAAAATAAATTTTAAAAATATAAAAATGCCTTTTGACACAGCAATTCCATTGTTGGGAAAATACCCTAAGAATCCCAAAACACCAATTCAAAAGAAATCATGCACCCTTATGATCACAAACAGCATTATTTACAATAGCCAAGTGCTGGGACTAGCCTAAGTACCCATCAGCAGATGAATGGATCAAAAAACTGTGGTACATTTACACAATGGAATACTATCCAGCAGAAAGAAAGAAGAAATTACATTTGGCAATGGCATGGATGGAATCGGAAAGTATTATGCTAAGTGAACTAAACCAGTAGGTCAAAGACAAATACCATATGACCTCACTTACAAAAGGAATCTAATGAACAAAATAACTAATGAGCAAAACAGAATCAGAGAGATGGAAACATGGGACAGACTCACTGTGATCAAAGAGGAATAATGGTTACAGAACATGTATGAATGACCCATGGACATGGACAACAGGCCTGGGGATTGACTGCGGGAGGGGATGAGAGGGTGGGCTGGGCAGAGGGGTACATATTGGGACAAGTCTGATAGAATAACAATTAAAAAAATAAAAATGTATTAACAACTTAGTACTGTGCACCGATCAGGGTCCAGGGCCTATGCAAGAAAATGTTACATAAATTAATTCATTTTATCTTTACAACCCTATGAGATAGAAACTTTTATAAACCCCATTTTAGAAGTTGGTTACATGCACACTGGCCACACAGCTAGCAAGTGTGCAGGGTCGGGATATAAACCAGGCAGTCCATGTCCTATGTGCACACTCCTAGCTGTTTACCGGCCGCCAAGCAGCTTCAAGACCTGCATCCTGCCAGTTCCCAGTAAGACTGCACTCCCAAATCCTTCCTGTATAGAATTGCCCTGCAAAGGGTCACTAGGCTAAGGTCTCCGCGGTCAGGAACCTTGGTTACTCATTCACAATGTGGCCCAAGAGCAAGATCCGCGCTTTGAACAAAGTGGTTTCTTCACTTCTGTTAAATACACAAAAAGTGCAATGCTGGAAAGCTCTTCCTGAGGTCTAACCTCTGACCGCTTCGTATAACTTACGGAGGCCTAGAGCTGGGAACTGAGCCGCGGCGGGCGCCTGCGGCCCCAGGCCGCCAGGTGTCGCCACGGCGCCCCCCACCCCCCACCCGCGGGAGGGCGCAGCGGCCATTGATAGCAAGGAAGATGTGGACGCTGGGACGCCGCTTGGCTGCCGGCCTCCTGCCCCGTTCGGCGTTACAGAGCTTGACCCAGGTCGACGCGGGGACCCCACGGCTGGCGAGGAGGACCGCACTCCGCGGCCGCGGACACCTCCGCGCTGGGACCGCTGTGGCCTGCGCGTCCAGCCACGCGGTGAGTAGCCGCCAGTCGTCGCGGGGGCTGCGCGCCGACGGAGCCCGCGCCGCCGCTGACGCTCTGCGCGCACGCGCGCACGTGCCGGCTCCCGCGGGCCTTTCGCGGGCGGCGGACTGGAAGTCCGTTCCTGTACAGGCAGAGAAGATTGCTCAGCAGATCGTGAACAGTCTAGCAGTTGTTGCAGCTGCATCTGTGGTTATCGCGGCTGTTCTGACTGCTTCAGAGCCAGGCTTTTTGGATGTGTCGCCTGCGCTCAGCTCCCGCGCCCTCCCGTTTCCTCCTCTGCCCACCTCTCGGACCCGCGCCCGCTGCCTTCTTTCAAGGGCCTGATCGAGGCGCGAGAGCCAAAACTGACAGCCTCCGACCCCTTCTCTTAGTGGCAGGCAGAGTGCCCTTTGGAGAATGTAAATATTATCACCAACCTCTTCAGGTCCCGCCGAGGCCCTGTAGGCACGGCGGCTCTGATCGCCCTCACTGCCTCCACTGTGTCTGACTCTCTCCCCCTTCGCAGGCTCCGCGCTCTCGTGCGCTGGGCTAGATTCCTCTGCCAGGGCCCCTTGTCTAGCTTTGTGTTCACCCACCACCATCACCACCACCCCTGTTCTTTTCTTCATCTTTCCAGCTGGTGGTCTGTAGGGCAGGACGCTCAGCAGTTCTGTACTGAAGGAAATCAATAGGGCTCATTGTCTCCTGCAAATCATGTTAACTAATCAGATCTGTCAGACAGCTGTCTGCAGTGAGACACTATCTTTGGACATCAGGCGACTGCTGCCTCTCAGCTCTGTGTTGTTGCTTGTTTTAGTCAAATGCTGGGAGCCTTACTGATGCTTCCCAGTATCGCCTGAGCTAACTGCCTAGATAGAGCAGCGCTGTCCTGTAGCACTTCCTGCAATAACGGAGGATTTGTGCTCTGTGCCACTAGCCACTTGAGAGCACGGGTCACTAGCAATGGAGCCGATGCCACTAAGAAACTGAGTTTTTTCATTTTATTTTTGTGCAATACATTACATTTAAACACTACAGTGGCTGGTGGCTACTCTACTGGACAGCACAGGCTTAGAGACTGGGAGAACTCAATGTAATACATTCAAAGAAGGTGAAAAAAATGCCTAAGAAATACTGGAAAACTCTTACCATGGCTACTCTCGAAACGGTGGTATTTAAGCTTTTGTTAATGGACTGTAATATAACTGAAAAATTGTAACATTTTTCTTAACTTTGGCTTTTAGAGTCTCTACTGCCTCAACCAGATGCTGAACGTTAAAAAGCAGGGTTCCTGTGTAACGAACTTGAGAAGAACAGGAACTTTAGGCAACCCAGGGTAAGATAAACACCTTCCCCATCAGAGAGATAGCTATCTCAATCCCTCTCTCTCAAATCTTTCTCTCTCTCTCTTTCCAACGTATACACACCCTTCTATTATTTCTTCTCCTTTTCTGTTACCTTTAAAATAAATTTTAAAATAAGGCCATCCCTTATAGAACCTGTTTTCTCCCTTAGCGACATCACTCATAAACATCTCTCCTCGTTTATGTCTGTGTTATTTTTAATGAAATAGTATTAAATTTTATGGTTGTACCATAATTTATTGAACCCACCCCCTATTGTTGGACATTTAGGTGGTTTCCAGAGTTGTGTTATTATTTGTTATTATCTCTTTGATCCCTTAGCAGTTAGGGAAAGCCAAGCCTCTGTAGCAAATAGGCCTGAACTGTGATGGCTCAAACCAGGAGTGCTTTGTGTCCCCCAGGGTCCCCCCACCTTCCTGTCACCTGTCAGTATTTTATAGTGCTCTGCATGGTCAAGGTCAGGCCATCCTGTCCAGGTTCTATTCCATAGAAAGAGACAAGAGCATTGAAGGACTGGAGTGGCACTTGTCCCTCACTCACATTTTAGAGGGAGGGACTTGGTCTCATGGCCCTTGCTAGCTTCAAGGAAGGCTGGAATATGTGGTCCAGTAGCTGTCCTGGAAGGAGGCAGTGGGCTCTGGTGGAAAGCTGCCAGGCACTGCTGCGAACCTACCCTCTGCCGCTGATACCTACGTGGACCCTGCTTCCCCACGCCATGCATACTGCCTCCATCCCCAAGGCTGTGACCCTAGCCCATGTGGTCACTCATCCACCTCAAAGACCGTGATTTCCAAGTGCAAACAGTCCTTTCCCTCACACCTAGGAATGGCTTCTCTGACTTAAACACACACACACACACACACAGATGGAACAAGGCAAATTAACTGTGACCACAACTCCCATTCGGAAAAGAGATGTGTCCCTGGCCTGGGCAGCACTGTGGCTACTGGCAAAGGGGAACATTGCTCCATGAAACCCCAGTTTTGCCCCCCGGGAGTCTGCTCCTTGTCCATTACCTGCCTTGGCCACAGGGGAAGCAGGCAGTGGGGGATGTGTCCTATGTGGGGCAGGCAGCTTTTGCAGCCTACTTCCTGCTGAGAGCAGTTTGGGCTTCCAGAGGCTGTCATGTCTTAAAGGCTCCAGTAGGTTCTTACAGGCCAGACTCATTTTTCTCTGATAACAGGATTTTCTCAAGAATCTAGTAGACTTCTAATCTCCTCTCCTAAGTCAGTCCTGTGACCAATATCCACATCCAAATTTCTTCCATGGATGGAAGCCCCAGACATCTTTTTCTTTCCCCCCACCTTTGCCCTAGCTCAACTCTCTCAATCTGATTTTTGCAACAGGATTGGATTTCCCTTTTTGGCTTAATGAGAGGTCTTTGTTGTTCAAAGCCTTGCATTCTCCTTTAGCTTTTCCATCTGTGTACAGCCTTTAATCCCCAAGTGCTTCATTTTCATTCCATCCACCTGCACATGTGCCAATTCTCTCCGGGCTGACCATTTTCACATCTTACCAGCTAACAGCAAGGAGCCACCCATACACAGGAACATGCTAACTGTCCCACAACTGCAGGCTCGGTAAACACACTGCTGGCTTGCCAGGTTACCGCACTGTAGGTTAACACAGGGCCTGAGAGCCAGCGCTGCGTCCTCCTGCCTTCAGTAGTTTTTTGCTTTGGTGCCATCATTCCCAGCTCCTACCCTGCACAGACTCTGCTGCTGTCCCCTCATCTCTGCACGTGGTCCTCTGAGGTTCAGTGGGGCCCCAGCAGGGTACCCCAAGCCCAGCTCCCTTCTCCAGGATCTATTTCTAGATAGAGAGGATGAGAGGGAGAGAAACATCAATGTATGGTTGCCTTTAACCTTCTTCCAGCTATGGACCTGGCTGGAGACCTGGTTTGCAACCTGGTTATGTTGCCCTGGCCAGGAATCGTACTAGTGACCTTTGGGTTCACAGGCCGGCTCCTTATCTACTGTGCCACCAGCCAGGCCTACAGCAGTTTTTTAAACTTGAAAAATAGTATATATTTAGGAATGTCACCAAGCCATAAGTGTACAGTTTGATAAATTTTCAGAACCTAAACATAGGTGTGCAACTCAAAAACAGCTCAAGAAATAGAATGTTACCAGCCCCTAAAGGCAAGCCTCCTTCTCAGTGCTAAATAGTTATTAACTCCTCCCTATCCCAGAGTAACTACTGTTCTGATTTCCAATAGGCTGGATTAATTTTGCCCAGTGTGTTACTTTATATAAACTATATCATTAAATATGTATCTTTGTGTATGCCATCGTCCAGTCACCATTATGTTTGTGAGATTTGTCTGTATTGTTGTAGGCATTTTTATTTTGCTATACATTATTCCATTGTATGAATATACCACAATTTATTTATCTATTGTATTATTACATATGGGTACTTGGGCAGTGTGCAGTTTAAGGCTATAGGGGACTTCTGCTATGACCATTCTAATATAATTCATGCACTTGGCGAACCTAGGATTGCATTTTTTTTTTTTTAAGATTTTATTTTATTATTTTTAGAAAGAGGAGAAGAGAGAGAGGCAGAGAGGGAGAGAGACATCAATGTATGGTTGCTTTTCACCTGCCTTCAGCCACAGACCTGGCTGGAGACCTGGTTTGCAACCTAGTTATGTTGCCTTGGCTGGGAATCGAACCTGCGACCTTTGGGTTCGCAGGCCAGCGCCTTATCCACTGTGCTACCAGCCAGAGCTGGATTGCATTTTTTAATTAAACTATAGTTGTCATACAAGATTAATCTCAGGTGTACAACATAATGATTCGACATTTATATACCTTGCCAAATGATCACCTCCATAGTCTAGTAAGCTGTCAACCTACAGAGTTATTACAACATTATTAACTATATACCCTGTGCTATACATTATATCCATTACATCCCCATCCAGTTATTTTATAACTGGAAGTTTGTACCTCTTCATTTTCTTCCTGTTTTGCCCACCCAACCTCACCTCCATCTCTTTGGCAACCATCACTTTGTCCTTATATATCTATGTCTGTTTTTGCTAGGTATGCATTTCTTTCTTTTTCTTTTTTTAATTATATTGATTATGCTATTACAATTGTCCCAATTTTTACCCCTTTGCCCCCCTCCACCCAGCACCCCCCACTCCCTCAGGCAATTCCCACACCATTGTTCATGTCCATGGGTTATGCCTATAAATTCTTTGACTAATCTGTTTCCTATAGTGTACCTTATATCCCCATGGCTACTCTGTAACTTCTTAATCCCCTCACCTTTTCACCTACTCCCCCACACCCTCCTCCCATCTGGCAGCCATCAAAACACTCTCCATTTCCATGATTCTGTCTCTATTTTTCTTGTTTGCTTAGTTTGTTTAGACTAAGTTGTTGATAGATAAATATTTATTGCCATTTTATTGTTCTTGGTTTTAATCTTCCTTTTCTTAGATAAGTCTCTTAAACTTTTTATATAATAATGGTTTGGTGCTCATAACTCCTTTAGTTTTTTCTTGTGTTGGAAGCTCTATCTGCTCTTGGATTCTAAATGATGTATTTGCTGTGTAAAGCAATCTTGGTGATAGGTCCCTGCTTTTTATGACTTTGAATGTTTTTGTCATCCCCTTCTAGCCTACAAAGTTTCTTTTGAGAAATCAGCTGACAGTCTTAGGAGAACTCCTTTATAGGTAACCAAATGCTTTTCCCTTGCTACTTTTAAGATTCTATCTATATCTTTAACCTTTGGCATTTAGTTATGATGTGCCTTAAAGTGCACTCTGTGCTTCCTGGGCTTGCACGTCTGTTTCCTTCACCAAATTAGGGAATTTTCTTTCATTATTTTTTCAAATAGATTTCCAGTTTCTTGCTCTTTCTCTTCTTCTGGTGTGAATGTTGGAACAGTTGAAGTTGTCCCATAGGCTTCTTACACTATACTCATTTTTTTTTATTATTTTTTCTTCTTCTTCTTCTTCTAATTGCTTGTTTTTTGCTTTCTTATGTTCCAAATCATCATTTGGATAACCAGTTTCATTCACTGTACTGTTGTTTCTCTGTAAATTGTTCTTTATTTCAGTTAGTGTATGTTTCATTTCTGACTGGATCTTCTGTATGCTGCTGAGGTCCCCACTGAGTTACTTGAGCATCCTTATAACTAGTGTTTTGAACTCTGCATCTAACAGATCGATTATCTCTGTTTTGTTTAGTTCTTCTTATGAAGTTTTTATCTTTTTTTTTTTTTTTTTTTTTTTTTTAATTTGAGCCATGTTTTTTTTGTCTCCTTATTTTGGCAGCCTTTCTGCGTTTGTTTCTATGAATTAGGTACAGCTGGTATGACTCCCGATTTTGGTGGTGTGGCCTAACGTTGTAGGTGTTCTGTAGGGTCCAGTGGCACAGCCTCTCCTCTCGCCCAAGCTGGTTACTCTAGGTACACCGTCATGTGGGCTGACTGCACCCTCCTCTTGTATTTGAGCCTTGGTTGCTGTCGGCAGGTTGATGGGAGGAATTTACCCAGGCCATTCAGCTGCAAGAATTGGCCGTGACCACTGACCACTAACCTCCACCCTCCATGGAGGATCAGCTGTGCAGGGGCAGAGTGGTGGCGCTGACATGGTCAGTAGCTGTCCATTGGGTGTACAGGTTCTGCATTTCTCTGGTGGTGCAGGCAAGGTCAGCTCCCCCCCGCCCCCCCCTGTTTTGCCCAAGGCCACCCTGCCTGAGCTATAAGAGTCTGAGATGGCTACCATTTGTACTGAGCTTGGAGATTCCCAGGTGAAGCCAAGCTGTGATTTAAGCCAGCTGTTGCTAGTGCCATGCTTGGGGTCACTTAGCAAGAAGTACAGGAGCTAGGGTCTGACTTGAGATCTGCTGTTGCTGGTTTGAGAGGACTTAGGAAGTTGTGAAGCATGAGCCAAGATCCATGAGCCATTCATATGGAAAAGTCTCTTAAAATCTTGGGTGGCCCCATAAATTGGGTGGCATGGAATCTTAGATCTCCAGGGCAGGACCAACCGTGTTAGCCAAGTTGATAGAATCTCAGATAGGCACCTGGCTCTGGGGCACTTTCGGGGGAGGGTTCAGAAAAGGGACAATGGCCTTTCTCTGTGAGAAAGCTACCCCTAGCTCTCACCTTGATGCCAGACATTTCATTTCCTCTCTGTGCCTTCTAAGCTGATACCCAAGTGCTGAAGCTCAGAGGGAGTGAGCCTGGTAGTAAGTCTATATGTGGGTTCTTTAAGAGGAAGGGCAGGGGACTCCAGAAGTTTCTTCTACACACTGAGTCCCCACTGGTTTTTACAGCCAGAAGTTATAGGGACTTATCTTCCTGTTACTGGAATCCTGGGCTAATGGACCTCGGGCTGGGACTCCTCACACCAGAGATATCTCTCCTGAATTTTTATCCATCACACATGGGTGTGGAATCAGCTCATTCTGTGTCTTCACCCCTCTTTAATTCTGTGGCTGTCAAATTTCCATTCAACTCAATTTCTGGTGGTTCTGAGTGATGGTTCTATAATTTTTTTTATATATTTTATTTACTTTGCTATTAGAGTTGTCCCAGTTTTTCCCCCTTTACCCCCTCCACCCAGTACCCCATTCCCTCCAGCAATGAGTCATGCATGTAAGTTCTTTGGCTTCTCCATTTACTTTGTTCTATTTTTTTTTTTTTTTTTTTAAGTTTTTATTTCATTATTTTCAGAAAGAAGGGAAGGGAGAGAGGGAGAGAGGCAGAGAGGGAGAGAGACATCAATGTATGGTTGCTTTTCACCTGCCTCCAGCCACAGACCTGACTGGAGACCTGGTTTGCAACCTTGTTATGTGCCCTGGCTGGGGAATCGAACCTGCCACCTTTGGGTTTGCAGGCCGGTGCCTTATCCACTGTGCTACCAGCCAGGGCTCCTTTGTTCTTCTTAACATCCCCCTGTCCATTCTGTAACCACCAATGTGTACTTTTTTTTTCCCTTTCACATCCAGACAATTGAACATTTAATTACTGCCTTCTGTCAGCTTTTCAAAACATATTAATACAAAGTTTTCTTTTCATTATTACAAAATGTCTACGTTAATTCATTTGTTTAAAGAATTACTCTTTTAAGTAATATGGATTGCAATATTACCAAACACATGCAAAAATACATTTACACCCATATTTTTACACATATTTAAGTACATACTGGATTTTGAAGAATACAAAACCTTTTAAATATGCCAATAGCTTACATAATTATTACATGTTAAATGATTGTATTTTAGATATATTATAGCAAGATTAAGCAGTTTTTTCTTCTTTAATACCTATTTTACTCTGGAGTGTTATTTTTGTGAAATATATCACAGAAATGGTATATTGCAGAACTCACTTTTGTGAAAATTATCCTAGAGACAGTGCCAAACCCACAGTAAAAAATGAATTTGGTTTTTGAGTCAGATTCTACCCCCTCCAATAATACAATTCAACTTTATTTTGAGCTACTGGAACTACAACTTATTCTTTTTGGAGTTTTCCATTTTAAATAGTAGATTTATTTATTTAGGCTGTGCATAGTGCATAGGTCTTACTTCTTTCAATACCCTCTGTTTTTCGCCTACATGTGTTTTACAAGTTGAAGCCTTCAGAAATAATGGCACTTGAGTGCTCAGCCAGTCCCCAGAGTAGAAATTATTACATCTACTAAGTTGAGATAAAAAATAAAAATCCGCCCTGGCTGGTAGCACAATGGGTAAGGCGCCGGCCTGCGAACCCAAAGGTTGCAGGTTCGATTCCCCAGCCAGGGCACATAACAAGGTTGCAAACCAGGTCTCCAGTCAGGTCTGTGGCTGGAGGCAGGTGAAACACAACCATACATTGATGTCTTTCTCCCTCTCTGCCTCTCTCCCTTTCCCTCTCTCTAAAAACAATGAAATAAAATCTTAAAAAATAAATAAATAAATAAAAATCCCTAGGATTTAAATAATTTTGTGGAATAGTATTCTAGCTATTTTTTGAACTTGTGGTTGACTTCCTATGTAGTCCTAAACTAACCCCTGAACTATTTAAGAGTCTGTTGGGGTAGAGATTAGGTATGTTCACATTTCAATAATAAAGTTTACTATAGCATTCATTCCTTTTCCCAAGTATCCCCAGTTTGGGGCCTTCATAACTGGAAATGTATATTTCCATGATTTAGTTGAAAGGAATCTCATCTAATTTACATGCTAATATGAGAATATATGTTGTCTATCTACACGAATCATATAGTTTAGTAGTTTGCAACTTCCATCCAAATTGGTCTTCATTCTCAGCATCTTTTCTAACCTAAAGATGAACTGATTTCACAACACACCCATGACCAGTTGGTTGTTATTTAAAACATAAATTGCTAACAAAATCTATATATTACCACCCACAAATAAACACATATTTTGTAACAATGAATAAGAAAGATAGCATGTCTTCTATGTAATATACATCCACATTTTCTTACTTTTTTTTTCTTAACTGCATTCGATTTTTCTGAGTTATTGCAAGTAACCTGATTTTCTCATATTGTGAAATGATTCCAATCTAAGAAAACAATCTGCAGTAATGCAGATACAATATACAAAATTGTACCTTATTTAGTAAAATCTATTTATAACAAGATCACTTTAAAGCATTCATAAGTTCAAGTTGATTCTTATCCATTCAGCTGCCCTGTCTTTTGATTGGTGCATTTAATCCATTTACCTTTGTACCTGTGTTCCTATCTGTCTCTCTGTTTCTTCATCCTCTTAAAGCAGACCCTTTAGCATCTCTTGCATTGCTGTGTTGGTGGAGATGTATTCTTTTAGACTTCTTTTGTCTGGGAAGCTTCTTATTTCACCTTCCATTTTGAATGAGAGCCTTTGTTTTTCATTGCTTGAAATATTTTTTGCCATTCCCTTCTGGCTTGTTGTGTTTCTGTGGAGAAATCAGCTGATAACCTTATGGGAGCCCCCTTGTATGTTATTAGCTGTTTCTTTCTTGCTGCTTTTAGGATTCTCTCCTTGTCTTTGAAATTTGCCATTTTCATGATGATGTGTCTTGGAGGGGGCCTGTTTGGGTTCATCTTCCTTGGGACCCTCTGTGCTTCCTGAGTTTGCATGACATTTTCTCTCCTCAAGTTAGGGAAGTTTTCTGTCATTACTTTTTCAAAGAGGTTTTCTATCCCTTGCTCCTCCTCCTACCTTCTGGTATCCCTATGTTATGGATGTTATTAGGTTTCATGTTGTCCTGCAGCTCTCTTAAAACCTCTTCATTCTTTTTCAGTTTTGTTTTTTTTTTTTTTTTTTTTTTTTTTTTTTTTTTTTTTTTTTTTCATTTTACTGCACTGCCTTGGAATTTTTTTCTACATTGACCTCCAGGTCGCTGACCCGATCCTCTGCTTTCACTAGCCTGCTTTTGATTCCTTCTACTGTGTTCTTCAATTCAGAAATTGTATTCTTCATTTCCTCCTGGCTCTTATTGGTGGTGTCTATGTCCTTTTTAATGTTTGTATAGGTTTCAGTAAGTTCCATGTAGCTTCCCTGGAGTTCTTTGTTGTTCTGGAATTCTTTGTAGTTCCCCTGGAGTTGTTTGTAGTTTTCTTTAAACTCGCTGAGCTCACTGAGTTTCTCTATCATCATTATTTTGAATTCCATGTCTGATAGGGTGCTTGCCTCTATTTCATTTTGCACTCTTCCTGGGGATTCCTCCTGGGGATTTCCATTTGCTGAGGGTTTATTTCTTTGTCTCCCCATTTTAGGTGGCTTTTGTTTGTTTCTGCTTCTTAGATTGGTATGCTTTGACTTACTGTCAGTGGTGTGACCTTCTGTGCTATAGAGGTGCACTTTTTTTACTTCCTGGATCAGTGGTTGGTGACGTCAGCTTGTGTCCCAGTCTGGGCCTAGTCAGCCAGTTGGAGACTACCAGAGATCCACTGTCTTTGTCTCCTTTAGTTGTTAATCTAATCAGTCTATGACCAGTGGTCAGTTTTAGGCACCTCTGGGTGGGGTGGGTGGATTCAGTTGTTAATCCAATCAACCTCTGATCTGAGGTCAGGTTTAAGTACTGCTGGGTGGAGCAGATTAATTCCTATAGGTGGGGCTGTGGCTTCCCCTCAGGCTCCCGCCCTTTGGAGAAGAGTGGTTTGCTGGCTGTATGGGGGCCGGGTCAGCACTGGACTCATGGGCTGCTCTCTCAGCTCTCCCCCTAAAGTCACTGACCCAAACTTTTCCCAAGCATCTCTAGTCCACTCCACCCTTTTTCTCCTGGAGCCCAGGGTAGGTGGGTGCCACTGTATTTTCGTGCGTGGTCCCTGTAAGAACTCGGTCTCTCTGTCAAGCTGGCTACACCCGGCAGCTTTTTGCTTTTCACAGCTGGGTGCTATTTTACTCTGCTGTGTTGCTGAAGGCTGGGAGGCCCAGTTGGGGGTTTAGATCCCACCCTTCTCAAGTGGAGCCTCCGGCTGCTAAGATGTTTCTCTGCTATCGCCTATGGGAGCCCAGCCCGCCTCTCACGGTTTCGTACTTCCTACCTGTCAAGTTGTGATGAATCGGCTCTTCTGTTCTGTCCGTGGTAATAAGACTTCTCTCCAGTTGATGTTCTGTTGGTTATTCCGGATGATTTCTCCCCAGTTAATTTGTATTTCCAGTTTGGTGTTGGGAGGAGATTGGTGTAGCTCCACTTACTCCTCCATCTTGGTTCTCTCTGGTTCTATAATTTAATTGTAATTTTGATGTGATTGTGTGAGACGGTAAGCCATATTTTCTATGCTGCCATTTTGACTAGAAATCTGGTATGCATTTCTGTTGGGTATATATCCAAGACTGGAACTGATGACATATGAATGTAATCAAGTTTCGTAGATTACAGTTTTCCAAGGTCCCATTTCTAGCAAACTTTTTTTTTTTTTTTTAAGACATTATTTCCAGAGAGAGGTGAAGGGAGAGAGGAAGAGAGACATCAATGTATGGTTGCCTTTCACCTGCCTCCAGCCACGGACCTGGCTGGAGACCTGGCTTGCAACCTGGTTATGTAACGTGGCTGGGAATCGAACCAGAAACCTTTGGATTCAGCGCCTTATCAATTGTGCCACCAGCCATGGCCCCTTTTTGACATGATTTGTCTCTTTTATTTTAACCATTCTGGATTTACCTCATCATGATTTTTAAATTTCTATTTTTTTGAATATTAAGTTGTGCACCTTTTTTTGACCATTGGGATTTTTTTTTTAAATAGTGTCCTTTCTACTCTTTTTTTTTTATATATATATATATTTTTTTTTTTAAATTTCATTATTTTTAGAGAGAGGGGAAGGGAGAGAGGCAGAGAGGGAGGGAGACATCAATGTATGGTTGCGTTTCACCTGCCTCCAGCTGCAGAGCTGACTGGAGACCTGGTTTGCAACCTGGTTATGTGCCCTGGCTGGGGAATCGAACCTGCGACCTTTGGGTTTGCAGGCCGGCGCCTTATCCACTGTGCTACCAGCCAGGGCTGGGATATTTGTTTTTAAATGAGATTTATGCAAGTAGTTTACTCATTTTTCTGTTGGGTTTTCTTTTATTGATTTGTAAGAGTTCTTGATATACTCTAGAACTAAGGCCTTTTCAGATGTATATAATGCAAATATTTTATCCCACTTTGTGATTTGCTGAACATAAATTTTAATAATAAAAGCAATGGAAACCTCAACCTCCAGCTGTAGAGAACAGGTTGAATAAATAACAAAATATTGTGAAAATCCATATGTGTTACTATGGAACAGTTTCCAAGCTGTAATACTGAAAACTGGATTAAAAAATAATTTTTAATACATCAATTGATTTCAGAGAGCAAGGAAGAGAGAAGAAGAGAGAGAGAAATGGCAAGTTACGTTGTTCCACTTATTTATGCTTTCAGTGTTTGATTCTGATACATGCCCTGACAGGGATGGAACCTGTAACCTTGGTGTATTGGGACAGTGCTCTAACCAACTGAGCTACTGGGCCAGGGCCAAATGTACTTCATTTGTATGTTAAAAAGAATATAAGCCCTGGCTGGTGGCTCAGTGGGTGGGCACCGACCTGTGAACCCAAAGGTCACTGGTTCAATTCCCATCCAGGGCACATAACCAGGTTGCAAGTCAGGTCGTCAGCCAGGTCTCCAGCCAGGTCCGTAGCTGGAGGCAGATGAAAGGCAACCATACATTGATGTTTCTCTCCCTTTCTTCTTCCCTCCTTGCCCTTCTCTCTAAAAGATAATGAATTGGGTCTTTAAAAAAAAGAATATCACCCTGGCTGGTGTGGCTCAGTAAATTAAGTGCCAGCCTGTGAACCAAAGGGTCACCAGTTTGATTCCCAGTCAGGGCACATGTTTGGGTTGGCAGGCCAGGCCCTCAGTTGGGGGCATGCAAAAGGCAACCACACACTGATGTCTCTCTCCCTCTTCTTCCTCATTTCCCCTCTCTCTGAAAATAAACAAATGAAATTTAAAAATATATATATATATATAAAATTTCTGGAAAGATACAGAAGAGACTATCATCCTAGTTGACTCTGGGGATGGGGCTGCTTATTTGAGAAGAAAGGCTAATTACTTTCCCATTAGCCCTTTATGCTGTTTAATATTCCATACATGTTAGCAATTTTCCATCAGTTTTATAAATCTAAGTGAATAAATGTGATTTGATGTTAATAAAATGGAGCAGTTTAATAATTCCATGTTTCGGGTGGGTTTTCCAGCAGCTCTCTCGACGAGGCCACGTATGAAAGACTGGCCGAGGAGACACTGGACGCCCTGGCGGAGTTTTTTGAAGACCTTGCGGACAAACCTTACACGTTTGAAGACTATGATGTCTCCTTTGGGGTACCTCTTCACTTCTTTGCATTTTCCTATTCCCCCCTAAGAATTTTAGCTCAGTGAAATAAAGATTTCCCCTCTAGCAGAGGTAAGCATCCGAGGGCATGTGGTTGAGGATGAGACCAAAAGACTAGGGTTCACCTTCTAGCCCTGCTCCCACAGGCTTGTGGCCTTCAGCCTTTGAGCCTCATTTTTGCTTAAAAATACAGATTCTCAAGCTTCATTCAGTAGCCATGACAGTAAATCAGAAGGGGACCCCTCGTGTGTTTGTCTCACCAGACAGACACTAGGACCAAGCTAGATCACTTGTTCCAAGCGAGAAATACTCAGGCTGCACTGGCAAGGGCCCCACTCTTGGGAGATTCTGATACAGTAGGTCATCCATATGAAGCGTATGTTTTAAAAGCTCACGTGATATTCTAATGTGCATTGCTGGCACCAGCCTGCAAACCCAAGTGTCGCTGGTTCAATTCACCAGCCAGGGCACATAACCAGGGTGCAAGCCAGGTCTCCAGCCAGAGCCCCAGCTGGAGGCAGGTGAAAGACAACCATACATTGATGTTTCTCTCCTTTTCTTCCTCCCCCCTTCCCCTCTCTAAAAGTAATGAATAAACTCCCCTCCACAGCTGATTCTAATAAGAACTTGGGTGAAAGCTGGGCTGGATGAAACTTGAGCCCCAGATCCAGGAAGCCAAGGGAGTGCTGGTTGGTATCAACTGGCCACCAGGTGGCAGACCTTAGCAACGCTTCCCTCTTTGGAGTAGAATTAATGACTGCTTAGGCCTTAGAGAACAGTTCTTTTTTCCATTGGGAGTAATCCCCTTCAGAGGTTAATCCTCTTGGCAGCAATTAATCAATACTGGGAAATGTCATGAAGTTTGCATTTTGGGTTAGACTGTAGAATTATTTAGGAAAACCAGCTGTCAAGCTAAAGTGATGGAAATGCGGTTGGATAGGGCTATTGGAGCGCAGATAGAGAAGGAATCCCCTCAGATGGAGCAGGCAGCCACGTCTCAGAGGTGTTTAGCCTGTTTACAAGGACTGTGAGGGACTTGGTAAAAAAAAAAAAAAGAGGCAATAGGACAGAAGAGGACTGAATGCCTTCCAGGTTTAACAATGACTCTCCTCTCCGCAGCAGAAAATTCTGGGCAGTGTCCAGGCGCAGTTTTAAAAGTGCTTATGCAGACAGCCTCAGAGGGCAGGGCTACCTGGGAAGCTGCACAGATCGGCCCAGCCAGCCTGACCATCTGTGGCATGATTAGAGATGGGGAAGCTACAGGTCTCATACTCCTCCAGTTAACAAGGGCGGTAGCTAGAGGAAAACCAAGTCATGGGCTAAACTCTGCCACATGGGCAAACATGTATTAATATGTCACAGACACAGCCACACCCCCTGTTCTCATAGGATCAGTGAAGCTCCACCTTGGCCCAAGCACACTTTGCATCAATGTTTCAGCAGAAGCAAATGTGCCAGTATTCTAGCAGCTGGATTCTGTTGACCTCATTGAGTCCAGGAACAAAAGCTTCTGCTCAGTGGTGGGTCACAGGACCTTACTGAATCCTCCCTACTGTGTTTCTTTCAAGTGATTCAGCTGCTGGGCTTTCCAGATCCAGTAACCCATTTCTGCACAGGAAGAGGCACCTGGTTTTTATCCTAAGCAATCCATATACCTGGGGTATCATTCTCCTCATCAGCCAAAAATTATTTGTAGCTAGTTACTTGCTAATTGGGAAATTCTCTAGTGCAGATTAACAAGAGGAAATAACCAAATTGAATTATATACATGTGCATAGGAACCCCACATACATAAGAGATTCAGGGACAGAAAGTTAAACTGAGGTGTATATGGCATTCTGAGCTAAAGATGAGATAAGGCACCTTGGGGCTTCAGAGGGAAAGAAAGTCATCCCAGGTCAATAATAAGAGCAAATGTTTAGCAAGTAGAAGTTTGCCCTGCCATATAGCTAGGTTGTAAAAAGTTATTTCTGGTAATAACTTCTATTATAGGCAAGGCCCTGAATGTAAATTACTTAAGAGAAAGGGAAACGTTCCTTAGGGCCACAATTGCCTTCAGCCCAAAACAGTTCCCATGCCAAAGTGGTACATTTTGGGGAGGCCTATTCTAAACAGAGTGTCCAATTGGATGTCACCTCCTCTGTGAAGCCCTCCTAGATAGACACCACTGGTCCTTCCTTACCCAGCACTCTGAGGATGACTCTTTGGAGCACTGATAACCTTATATTCTCATTGTTTACACAACGGCTCCTTGAATAGACTGAGTTCCTTGGCAGTAGGGACACTTCATTCTTGGCGCCCCATGCCTGGAGGAACATTGCCCACTAATAAATGTTGGTTCACTATGTAAATGAAATGGGGCCCACATAATTTTTCCAAAACACACTTTTGTAGATGCTACTCAGCATGTAGAGATAGTTTGGTAACTTGCCATTGACCAAGTGGTCTAGTTCAGATATACCCAAGAATATTTCTTCTTTTTTTAAAATTTGCTCGTTGTCATTTTCTTTATGTACTACAGCTATAGAGAACAGGTTTCTTAACCTTTTGGGGTCAAGACCTCCCTTAAAGATCTGACTACTCTCAACCCTCTCCTGAGCAAAACTTATCCACACACTCTTCTGCATAGTTTCAGCTTCTGGGGGTGAGGCTGTTTGCAACTCCCTGAGGACTACCTCTGGGTTTCAGGTTATGGACACTTGCTTCATAGTTATTATTCTTATTCCTTAAGGGTAGGTTGGTGTCTGTTTTAGGAGTGTGAGAAGCCACATCTATTGGGTTGGCCAAAAAGTCTTTTTTTTCCATAAAGTAAAGGATACACTTTTCATTTTCACCAATAACTGTTGATTTGGATGTTTTGGGTATGTCGGCTATCTCCTGCTATTCACTTCTAGCAGGCAGAGGCCAGGAGTGCTGCTAAACACCTTCCAATGCATAAGACAGCCCCACAACAAAGAATTATTTGGCCAAAATGTCAATAGTACTAAGAAACCGCAAGCCACTCTTGACATGTTGAAGCAGTCAGAGCACTTTTCTCTATATACCGCATAAATCTTTCATTGTGTTTTAGTTGCGTTTTTACCTTTCTTAAAATAATAAAGCATAATGTACCAAAAATGTTTCTTCCAGCTTCAGTATTAAAATGGTTGCACAATTTTGATAATTTTTTTTAAATGCATGCTGATGTGACAACTGATACAATAAAATCTAACAAAGTTGTTTCAACTGAAGTTTAAAGACAACTAAGCTCTAATAGAGCCATTGTATGGAAAAAACATAATGGGCTTTCTGGCCAAACCAATGCATGAAGTCCTCTAACCTAACATGCTACCCCATGTGTCTGTTTCTGTAAATCAGTTGTTGACAACAAATTGCTATTTTTTGCTCTGCTTGTGTAGTGCTGATACGGACTGGTGGGAATGAATAGCCTCACCAGCTGTGGCCGGGGTCTGTTCTGATTGACTGGTGCCTGTGTCTCAGCGGCTGCGAGAGGTTTTGGCTTTCCCTAATCCTCTCACCCCCACCCACTTACAGTTAAGTCTGCCCACAGTCCCAAAATAGACGCAGATTGCTACGTGAGGAATAGCAGTAATGGACAAACACCCTCTTCGTCTGGTCTAAAAGCAGTAAGAATGCCTGGTGAACCAGTAAGGCAGCTCATTTCCTTCCTGCTTTTGCCACTTTCCTTTGGAAACAGCTTCAAGCTCCATAGGGAAAACGAACTAATTACACACAATGAACAGGAAGGGGAGGGTTGTGGGGGGGGGGGGTGAGTGTGGACTTTCTTTCTGCCTTGCATAACCTTGCCCTTAACTTTGATAAAAGTTACCGCAGTACCTGTGTATCATCTACTCCATTAATTCCAACACAAACATAGTATGTTTTGTCCACCCAGCATTTTGCCTGAAGAATGGGTGTGCTAGACACTAATGATGCTAGAATGAATAGACGTCCGTTCTCAAGGTGCTTAAAGGAGTAGAGGGTAGGGGGCAAGTTCACATGGTTTATGTCACCTGTGTTTTCAATGTCTCTATAATGGCTTTGCTTTTGTTTTCTCTTTCATCAGAAACGGTCATTAAAAGTATTTCAACAGTATCCTTCCCATTTCATGCTTATCTATTATATGATCACTGGTACTTTCTCCATCTTTTTAATCGCTCTTTGTGAACCAAACAAAATGTGAGAACCATTCAGGGCCCTTTGGTTGGACAGGGACTCTGGAAGGCACAGAGAAAGGACACCTTGTACCTCAGCAGGTTATGCAGGGAAGGGAACAGCCAGAGGCTGCCCAGTTCAGCAGCTCCATTCAAGGGCACTTAGTGGAGAAGCTATTTCTTTCATATCTATTCCTTGCATTCAAAAGGAACCTCAAATCTGGGAACTAAAGGGCTCCTTTGTTGAGAGTGTTTTCAAATTTAAATGAGCATTTATTCATTTGTGGAGCAAAGTTGGACCAACTGGTCTTTTGAAGAATTCTCTGCTCCTTGTAGAGGAAAATAAAGCTGGAGAGAGTGTCTGAGAAGCTTATGAGCTGCGTGGGAAGGGTCTTGAAATAAAACCGCTGGTCCAGAGTGTCTGCCTCTCGAAGCAGTGCTCACGCTACTGCTCTGCTGAGACAAGCCAGGCAGGTGGTTTGATGGCTTCTTACCTTTTTTTCCCCTTTTTTGATTAGAAACCTGTCCTGGCGCATGTTAGGGCCAGCATGGTACTCTAGGGACAGTTGGTATCTGAGTTTTTTTTAACCCTCTCTAGTACATTCTGGCTGGCAATCAAACAAACAAGGCAGCGACCGGGACGCAGATCTTCCCATTTGCCAGCTATAATTCCTCAGATAAGCCCCTTCAACACTGTGTCTCTGTTTCCTTGTCTCAAGAGGAGAAGAAGGATTATTTCCGCCTTGCTGAATCCATAGGGAATAGGGAGAAGCTCTATGAGATATGTGTTATGATTAATCATAGTCTGGTTCTGAGAGCGATGTTCTTTCTGCAAGATCTATTTCTAGCCCTGCCTGGTAGCACAGTGGATAAGGCGACGACCTGCAAACCCAAAGGTCTCGGGTTCGATTCCCCAGCCAGGGCACACGGCCAGTTTGCAAGCCAGGTCTCCAGCCAGGTCCGTGGCTGGAGGCAGGTGAAGGGCAACCATACATTGATGTTTCTCTCCCTCTCTGCCTCTCTCCCTTCCTCTCTCTTAAAAAAAAAAAAAAAAAAAAAAAAAAAGATGTTGCTTATATTTAAAAATCTTTTTTCTAAACACTAAATTAAAGACATTTCTTTGCGATGTATATTGTACACTTGTATGAATGCAAAACATGAAGCTATTGTGACAAAATGATACTTTTATCTTAATTTTATTTTCCTGGTGCTTTTTTTCCCTATGTAATCCCCTAGAGTGGTGTTTTAACAATTAAACTGGGTGGAGATCTAGGAACCTACGTGATCAACAAGCAGACCCCAAACAAGCAAATCTGGTTATCTTCGCCATCCAGGTAAGTTCCAAAGTCCAACTACCTCATTGCTAAACTGGTGCAAAACATGGCGTTTGTGGGTCATTTAAGAACTGCCCCCTTCCTATGTTAGTATCTGTAAAAGGAGACCTTCCCCAATGTTTGACCACATGTCTCATTCTCAATAGGAAAGTTTGCTCTGGTTATGTAACTTCTCTCCAGGGATCCTTTGGCAGCTCTAAGCAGATACTGGGCGGTTAACAAGATCTGAAGTGAAAAGTTAGTAACTTTTCAGAACCAGTCTAGATAGTTTTTTCTCTGCTAAACCATTGCCCTGCCTTTTAAAAAGCCACTTTTGGTATTGTAGCATCTGAACAGCTGCCCTTTGTCTTCAGAGCAAGTTAAAGTTTGACCTCTGGTTTGTTTTGAGCATCTCAGTTAAAAGTTAGTTGAATTCCATTTGCAGAACCGGGCTGTGTGCTCTGTGGAGGTAGGAGGGAATTTTAAGCTGCTATTCCAAGCATTTAACCCCTCATACCTTTTCCATTGATGAGCTTTCAATTGGGTGGAATAAAAAACTGTGTTGGAGATACCTGTGCTGCCTCTCAAGGCCTGAGAACACAAGGGGAGAAAGGGTCCCTCTTCCTTCTGGCTGCTTTTGAAGTGGTTATAAGACAGCAAAGGACACCCACAAAGAGCTCTTGGACCAGTCCTATGGGTCATTCATTAGCTCCTCCAAAGAGAACAAACTGTGACCAAATATAGTAAGACATAGAATTCTTTGATAGCTTAATGATGTTTGCATTTTTTATTTTTTAATTTTATTTATTTTTTAAAGATTTTATTTATTATTTCCAGAGAGAGGGGAAGGGAGAGAGGCAGAGAGAGACATCAATGTAAGGTTGCCTTTCACCTGCCTCCAGCTACGGACCTGGCTGGAGACCTGGCTTGCAACCTGGTTATGTGCCCTGGCTGGGAATCGAACCAGCAACCTTTGGGTTCGCAGGCCAGCGCCTTATCCACGGAGCCACCAGCCAGGACCTGCATTTTTTAAAAAGTTAACTTTTCTCCTGCCCAATCTTGATCTCACTTTTAGTCAGTTAATAGTATACTATTTGTCAATTTAATTAAGCATTATGCCGCCTTTGTTCTAACCTCACTAGGGATTATGTTATAATTCAACCAAACAACTCCAGAAATCACTGTCATTTCTAGCAAGGCCCTTATTCACAAACTGATTGCTTTTTAGACTCCATTTATTTGGAGCTGAGGTGTTTTACCCTGTGTGGCCCAGTTCGCCTGCTCTCTTTGCTCTCCAACCATTGCCCTAAACCTCATCGTGGCAATGCAGGAGGGCTGTACATTCTTACCCTTTACCTCCAGAGGAACCAGAGTGAGAAACTGGGTGGATCGCTCAAGTCCAGCTATCAGCTTTGGGGATTGGTGACTGTGTAAATACCGGGCAGGGCACCAGAGCCAACTGTGATGGCTCCACTAAGAATTTTTTGTTGCATCTGGAGGCTGAAAAAGTCCATATCATATTTGGACATACCTACCAGCAATATGATCCTACCCCAGGCATGTTTAGATGCATGTACTGCTCAATAATAGTAATTTTTTTTTTTTATTTCATCTGTAATTTATGATGGAGACCTGAAGTGAGAAATATGCCCAAGGGCCATTTTCTGTCACAGATACTATGTCCTTAAAAAGAATTTTAATGCCCTGGCAGGTGGCACAGTGGATAAGGCACCAGCCTGCAAACCCAAAGGTCATTGGTTCGATTCCCAGCCAGGGCACAAAACCAAATTGCAAGCCAAGTTTCCAGCCAGGTCCATAGCTGGAGGCAGGTGAAAGACAACCATACACTGATGTTTCTCTCCCTCTCTGCCTCTCTCTAAAGTAAGAAATAAAATCTTTTAAAAAATAAATTTATTCCCCACTTTAGTTTTCACATTGGTCCAAAGTCATCTTTTATGGGGCTGCATTTGTAAGATTTTGGGGCTTTTTTTTTTCAATTGACAGGTTTTCGGGTCCTGTGGGAACAGTGGCCTTTGTGGCCACTTTGCCCCGGGAGGAGGTCGTGGGATGGAATGAAGGAGGGTCCGGAGGGAGCCCTGGATGGCAGGCAGTGTCTGTGCCAGAGCCCTGGAGCAGCACAGGGGCTACTGGCAGCAGTCGGAGCCCAGGGTTAAGGGAACCTTCTCTGGACTTGGTCTGGATTGTTGGCCTTTTGTATATGGCCCGGATGCTGTGTGTTCAGCTGTTCGCACACAGGAAACAAAGGCCTGAGCCCTTTTGGTTTGTCCCTTTGACCTCCATTGTTAGGAAAATGTTCAAACCCCAGGATTTGGTGGATAATACAGAGATCCTTGATGTTCGTGTACCCCAGAAGATGCTTCCCTTCCAAGCTGTCCTCCCTCCTGGCAAACTCCTCCCAATCTTGGGCTTTGGAGGAGCTCTCCCTGAGCGCACAGGTGTCCCTTCTTGTGGACTCTCCGTGTCCTCTGCTCCCACCTTCAAGTGCTCATGAGGTACCATGATTATCTGCTGGCACGTCCGCCCCTTCACCGGGCCGAGAGAAGCTGGAGGTAACAGGCATGAGTAGTGAACAGCTGGAATGAGAAGACATGCCCAAACCCAACTCCCACCGTGTCCACATGACAGCGTTCGCAGCGTGCTGTGCACATACCGCTGTTGTTCCCTCGATGAGCTTGAGGTGATGGAACTAGCTCATCAAATTCTCACTTCAGGGATATAAATTTTAATTTAAAATATATATATATATTTTTAATAATTATATAGGCGGTTGCCAGGAGCTGGGGAGAGATGGGAACAGGGAGTAACTGCTTAATGGGTACAGAGCTTCCTTTTGCAGTGATGAGATGTTTTGGAACTAACAGAGGTAGTGGTTGCACAACATTATGAAGATACATAAGTGCTCATAACATATGCCAGGGACAAGAATGATCATAATTTTAAAAGCACTGCTCTAATAGGGCAGGTATCATGCACGAGTCAGGAAAAGTAATGAACAGATTAAGTGTGAAACAGAGACTCATCAACAGAGTTCAGATGTTTTGAGGTCTTGAGAATTATTCTCTTAATTATTCTAGAAGATCAACTGTGTAATTGTTCTTCAGTAGAAAGATCCTAAGATAAGAAGTCCAACATATACCTCACGAAAGGTTACTTGCTGGAGTTTCACTCCAGTTTTTTGGTGGCACCATCGGTGGAATCAGGGCTCTTTCTAAAGCGCTGTCCTGTGGACACCTGAGCGTGTGCTTTGTCTTGCAGCGGGCCCAAGCGCTACGACTGGACCGGGAAGAACTGGGTGTACTCCCATGACGGGGTGTCCCTCCATGACCTGCTGGCCACAGAGATGACTCAAGCCTTAAAGACCAAATTGGACTTATCTTCTCTGGCCTATTCTGGAAAAGACACTTGATGCCCAGCCCAGTTCTAAAGACTGAAAGCTGTAAAGTCATGACCCCCGCTTCCTTCTGCAGTGGAATGTCTAGTTTGTTCCATTCTTGCTTTTGAGGACAGGTGGACTGTGTGTAACAGCTCTGGGAAAAGAAGATGTCGGCTCCCACCCTGCCCCTGATTTTGGATTTTAATTTTTGTAGTCCTTTTGGATTTATGGTCCGATTTCCTCTCTCACATGATATCTCTTATCTTTATTATGTCTATATGCGCATACGTTTATATATAACCTGGCAACAAAGAAAAACAATAAGAAAGAAAAATTCTAAGAGAAGTGAATGGGCTCACTATTCATTCTTTGAGGAACTTGTTGAAAAATGGCATGAAGAGTGAGTGACTGGCTGATCTCACCATTCTGTCTCAAAATGAGACTCATTAAATAACAGTAGCCTAGAAATGTTCCCACACCTCTTGAAAACAAACACTTCTAAGCCTGTTTTTGTTCAAGTGTCAGTGGCAACTTGGGAATTCTCAAACCGAAGACTATTCTTTCTTTGTGCTTTGTATCTGCCAGAATGTATGCAGGGGTGGCTCAAAGATATGGTGCTGTTCTTCCCATACATACACATATATGTACATACATACTCATTTAAATATGTGTGTACATGTATGAGTGTGTGCGTGTGTGTAACTCTTTAAAGTTTTAGGGTCAGTATAGAAGCACCTGCAACACAGGTGTGAGAATGCAAAAATCCTCCCAAAAACCAGAGGGGTGAAAAGCTACCTCCTTGAGCTCAGGGAGGCTCCTCGTGAATCGTGACAAGCCACACAAATGAAAGGCATGTTTGGGTTAATGCAGAGAACCCCAGTTTACACTTGTCTTAGCCCAAAGTGCTGTCTATCTCTATGCAAGTTTCATGACCTCACTCTACCTCTGTTTTCCCATACTCTTAAGTGGAAGAGGAGAACTGGATGGAGTATCATTGATTCCCAATTCAGACACTCTGTGTTTCTGTTAGGCAACTTAACAGGCTAGCTTTAAGTCCCTCAGGTAGATGAGGGGATGACGATGAACAACTGTTTTAAGCTGTAGAATAAACTATATGGTTATTAGAATTACTCGAGTGTCCATTGAATTCATGTTCAAATAATAGCCGTCCTTTACGGGGCCTGTACTACACTAAGCTATGCGGTAAACTGAGTGTTGATGTTCCCCTAAAATTCCTATGTCCAGTCCTAACCCTCAAAATGATGGTGTGATAAGGTAGGGTCTTTGGGAGGTGATTAGGACTAAAGGGGTGAGCCCTCATGAATGGATCAGTCCCCTTATCAAAGGAACCTGAGAGAGCTCCGAACCCCTTTTCTCCTGTGAGGACACAGCTATCTCTGACCCCGGAAGTGGGCCTTCACCAGACACTGAATCTGCTGGGGCCTTGGTTTTCGACTTCCCAACCTCCACAACTGTGGGAAGTACATTCCTGTTGTTTATAAACCATCCAGCTTACAGTATTCTGTTATAACAGCCTGAATGCACGAAGACCATGTACTACTCCATATGACCTCATTTGAACACCCTCAGGAACATTAAAACGCGTCCAAAGTTACATACATTATTTTTTCTTAATTAAAAAACATTTTTTAAAAGATTTTATTTATTATTTTCAGAGAGAAGGGCAGGGAGGGAGGAAGAAAGAGAGAGAAGCATCAATGTGTGGTTGCCTTTCACCTGCCTCCAGCTACAGACCTGGCTGGAGACCTGGCTTGCAACCTGGTTATGTGCCCTGGCTGGGGAATCAAACCAGCAACCGTTGGGTTCGCAGGCCAGCGCCTTATCCACTGAGCCACACCAGCCAGAGCATTGTTTTCTTAATCATAAAAGATCTATTACTGACGAGTCTATGCAAATGTGTAGCAAATAAATTTGCAGTGGGTGAACAAAAAGCATTCCATTATAGAAAAGTTTAGCAATAAAACAACATAAACAAATGTTCAATGGGTATTTTAAATACTTCTTTTCTTCAGACATAAAATTATTATATAGTCTGGCAGGAATTTTAAGTGCTGTAGCTCAGAATCAGAATATAAAAGTGTGTGTGTATCTTGGTCTTATTTCAATGCATGTCTCATTATACCTACCTCACTTGGAACTAACTCAGTGGTGCGCACACAACCAGGCTGCTGTTACATGAAAAGGGAAGTTAGAGACACAGTGTAAAACTTAAGAGGTATTTAATCAGGGCACCATAACATGAAAATGGAAGTTAGGGAAGCTGTGCTCTTGATGCTTTCCTTACCGCCCAGCCTTTCTGGCCTACCTACTTTCACTTTACCTGCGATTGTAACTGGTTTAATTACTTTGTTTCTAAGGTCCTGGAAGATTCCCATTCAGGCAGTGAAAGGAGTGCAAGCACGGCTATCGGGGTAAATAAAACCCATACTCTGACAAGCAAACTGGAAAAGTACCAGTGTGGAGCCAGTAGCCACCATCCCCACCCCAACCCGCCCCTTCTGACCCTGGGAACATCATCACAGTTATGGCATCACTCGTGTGAAAGGATGAGTTTTCAGGAAAATGTCAGCGTTCAATATAACAAAGGAGACACGGAAATGTGCAATGTATTTTTAGAAAATTTTTGGTTATGTTTCGCTTCCTGAGTGCATGGACCCTTAACCACTAGAAAATAAACTAGAATGGCTTTTAGAGACTTCTCTCTAAAGATACAGAGAAGCACTGGGGGATGTATATAAGGGAGCCTGAGGTTTTTAATGAGAATTTGAACAATTTAGTCCAAACTCTGCCACTTACTGGCTTGTTAACAATGACCTCAGTTTTCCGTAAAGTGGAGAGATCTAACTTGTGGTGCCTGGGCCCACATACAAAGCACTCAGTACATGATAACTGTTGTTATCATGTGTACAGCATAGTTTCACATTCAAATTTGGGGGTTTCCCCTAAAGCATTTTTTATGACATCCTCTACTCATCTCAAACTTAGTAAAAAAAATGCTCATTTTGTGTCCTTGGCAATGGATTCCGATTCTGTAGGACAATTTTTCATGCTCCCTACAATGCTTATTTTTACTCTTCTGCATAGCTCCTCAAAATATTGTAGCTTGGCCAACTTTAAATAGGGTATTTGTGTTAAATGGAAGGTTTACAATAGGTCTCTCGAGATCTACCTGCTGAATTCTAATAACCCCACTGCCATCTTAGAGAAACACCTTTTTTTTTTAAGGTTTTATTTATTTTTAGAGAGAAAGGAAGGGAGGGAGAAAGAGAGGAAGAGAAACATTAATGTGTGGTTGCCTCTTGTGCACTCCCAATTGGGGACCTGGTCTGCAACCCAGGCATGTGCCCTGATTAGGAATTGAACCTGCAACCCTTCAGTTCACAGGCCAGTGCTCAATCCACTGAGCCACATAAGCCAGGGCAAGACCATGTTTATAAATGTGAAATTTATGTGAATTGGTTGTGCAATGTTGCCAAGGAAAGCTGGTTTCACACCCTCAAGGTACACACTAAGATTAAAGTAGTTTTAGGTTGTATCCAGTTGAATTCTTGGCATGAATTTTTGCAAATTGAAAGCACCTACATACCAGATGGAATGGAGAGGCACAGGTATGAAATTTCATGTCAATTTACCCTCCTGTTCAAAACTGACTTCATGATGGTCTTACTTTGTATAGCTACATTGGAATAGGAAATACCTTAAAATCCTTGGCTTGACTTAGCCATGACATCCTTAGGATCCCAATTAGTGGCTCCTTTAAAATATATAAAATTGAGATTATTTATGTCCTAATGTCTGCTATAAAAGTAGAATCTGAGTTCACACAATTGATCTTTTCTGGATGCATTATTTAAGATGTAGAATGTTGCACCTCTTGACAAAGTGGGTGTAGAGGGAATGTGCTTCAACATAATAAAGGCCATGTATGACAAAGGCACAGCAAACATCATATTCAAGAGAGAGATGCTGAGAACCTCTAAGAGCAGGAACAAGGCAGTGGTGCCCACATTCGCCATGTTTATTCAATATAGTATTAGAAGTCCAAGCCAGAGGAACTAGGCAAGAACAAGAAATAACATGCATCCAAATCAGAAAGGAAAAACTAAAACTGGCACTACATGCAGATGACATGACATTATTGGTGGGGGACAAAAAAAAAAAAAAAAGAGTTATCTTCTGGATAACTGGAGGGCAGGCTGTTTGTATCATTAGCACAGGCTTCCCCCGCTAGGTGAGTGCTGTAGGAACCCCTCTGTCCCAGTGCACCAGCTGGCATTGTGAGGGGCTGCATTTGGCTTCGGTGAATTTTATTTGAAGACTCTTTCAATGTGTTTGCCTGTTTCATGTTGGGTGATTTATGAGCACACCTGCTACACACACCATGCTGAGTGTTCAGCAAATTTTGACCCAAAACAAAACTATCCCCTGTGCCCCATCCTCCCTGTTCACCCAGTCTCACCCCAAGCAACTCTTTGTTTGTTTCCTCAGATGAAAAAAGTCCTCAAATGAGCCCTGGCTGGTAGCACAGTGGATAAGGTGCCAGCCTGCAAACCCAAAGGTCGCAGGTTCGATTCCCCAGCCAGGGCACATAACAAGGTTGCAAACCAGATCTCCAGTCAGGTCTGTAGCTGGAGGCAGGTGAAAAGCAACCATACACTGATGTCTCTCTACCCCTCTGCCTCTCTCCCTTCCCCTCTTTCTAAAAATAATGAAATAAAATCTTTAAAAAAAAAAAGTCCTCAAAGGGAAATTTTTTGCTGGTGTAGAAGAGGTGAAACCAAAAACAGCAGAAACACTTAAAAGTCATCAAAATTCATCTGTTCAAAAACTTTTTAGCAGTGGAAAAAACACCTCAAAAAGTATATTGCATCAAGTGGAGAGTAGAGTACTTTGAAGGCAACTCAAGTTGAAATATGTAAAAAGAAATACAAAATTTTTTACAAAAAATTTTGGGTCCCCCCCTTTTTTTATAGAAAACCCTAAAGACTACCAAAAATTGTTAGAACTAATAAATGAATTCATTAAAGCTGCAGGATATAAAATTAATATTTAAAAATCTGTTATATTTCTACACACTAAACTTTCAAAAAGACAAATTAAGCATATATAATATCATTGAAAAGAATAAAGTACTTCAGAATAAATTTAACCAAGGAGGTAAAAGATCTGTACACAGAACTGTAAGACACTGATAGAAGAAATTGAATATACAAATAAATGGAAAGCTGCCCTGACAGGTGTGGCTCAGTTGGTTGGGCATCAACCTGCAAAGGAAAAGGTTACTGGTTCGATTCCTGGTCAGGGCACATGCCTAGGTTGAGGGTTATGTCTCTGGTGAGGACACATAGGAGAGGCAACCAATCTGTTTCTCTTTCACATCCATGTGAGATCTCTCCGTCTTTCTCCCTTTCCCTCTCTCTAAAAATAAATAAAATCTTTAAATAAATAAGTAAATAAAGTGTAGGTCAGGCGTTTGGAATTCAGGGAAAAAGTTATCAGCATTCTTCCATCTGTGTCCTGGGTGGTGGTCTTTACCTGTGTTGTCTCACCCAGAAGTACCATGTCTGAGATGCCATCCTGATGGCTTGCAGTCCTCCTAAGGCACAAAGGTGGAGCTGTTTACTGTCTCCTCCAGTCCTGGTGGGTCAGACCTTCAGTTTCTAGAACAATAGCGTTTTAAATACTTTGGTTACTAAGCTTGTTAGCTATTCCTAAACTAAAATGTTTCAACTCTTGAGTCCCCTGTCACTTTTATCCAGCTTAGTGCACCATCTAAATTGTCCCGTTTCCTCCAAATCTAGTAGCCAGTCCATTGTAGCCCAAAGATATGCTTCTGTGTGGCATGGGGGGTGGAGGAGGGAAGAAAGAGCCTCCTCTTTCATCTGTTCTCAGGGCAGCTCTCCACAAAATAATGGGACTGCCCAGGCACATGACTCCTTCATCCAAATCATTTGTGCCTGACCCTGGAAGTAGGGAGCAGGAAAATGAATCCTGCCCCCTGCTCTGGGCTGGGGCATCAAAACGGGTGGAGGGCTGTAGCCTGCCTCATGTCACAACATTGCTTCTGATAAGGGCTTCCTGCCTCAGTAGGTTCATGGTTCAAAAAACCAGAGCAGCCCTAGCGGGTGGGGTCTCTCAGCAATGCAGACAAGAACAAAGGGAAAGTTGAAAGATTGGAGGATGCCATAAAAACATCGGTGAGCACATTTCCAGACGTTCCTTGGAATGTCAGGGAGCTCAGCCTCCCTGCGCCCCCTTTCACAACTCACCTGTTCCTCATCTTTGTAGTTCATGACCGCTCTGTGACCCAGGAGGCAAACTCCAGCTTCTGGTCTGGCTGCTTTTCCCCGGTCAGGACTATGTTCACCAATGTTTAAGAAAGTTCTACCTGGCCCTGGTTGGTGTGGCGCGGTGGATTGATTGCCAGCCTGCAAACCAAAGTGTCGTTGGTTTGATTCCCAGTCAGGGCACATGCCTGGGTGGAGGGCCATGTCCCCAGTAGGGGGTTTGTGAAAGGCAACCACATATTGATGGTTCTCTCTCTTCCTCCCTCCCTTCCCCTTTTTCTAAACACAAATAAATACCCTGGTTGGTGGCTCAGTGGATAGGCACTGGCCTGTGAGCCCAAAGGTTGGTGGTTTGATTCCCCAGCCAGGGCACATAACCAGATTGCAAGCCAGGTCTCCAGCCAGGTCCTTAGCTGGCAGCAGGCGAAAGGCAACCTTACATGGATGTTTCTCTCCCTTTCTTCTTCCCTCCCTGCCCTTTTCTCTAAAAATAATGAATAAAATCCTAAATAAATAATAAAATCTTTTCAAAAAGAAAAAACATTTTGCCTGGACCACCCCATGCCCAAAGTAAAAAGTGGAAACCATCCAAAAAAGATAAAACTCCAGGGGCCAAACAGAAATCTACACCTTTGAGGGGGGTTCTTGTGTTTACTAAAATCTGAGCCCTGCAGCAGGAGGGAAATCAAGGGCCTTAGAGGTGCCAAGAGAGAAAACCAAAGAAAAGGTGGGTGGATTCTGAAAAGGAGGAGAATCCAGACCTTTCCTTTCTTCCTGCTTAGATAAGGATGTTGCCAGAGCAACAATTCCTGGAGCCTGAAGCCACCTCTGGTGAAAGGAAGCGGTCAGGGTGGACTGGTGGGGAGGAGATGGAGGAAGTGGGACCAGGCATTACTAATACCCTGCCTTGCCCCTCATCCCTTTTTTGCTTCTCTCCAGCCTGGCACTGGAATCAAGAAAACTCCCAGAGGTGGGAGGCTGGGCAGGAGACACTTCCCTTTTAGCTCTAGGATGTGTCAGCGAGGAGACCAGGAGACTGGCAGAACAGGGATCTGCTAGGACAGCTTGAAAAGCAGAGATTTCCAGGGGCTTTGGGAGGTGGGTCAATACTGGGAAGGCAGGAGGCTCCCCGTGGACAAGGCTCTATTTGGCTGCCATCCTGAGGATACATTCTTCTTTAAGATTGGATACATGGGGTTAGAAGACTGGCTGTTAAAATAAACAGTTAATAATAATAATCATGAGTGTCAGTAGTGTTGAAATTTTTCTGGAACCCTTTCCTAAGTTGCCTAATGCCCAGAGAAGGATAATAACAGTGTTTTAGTAGCCATAAATTATAGGATCGGTGCACGTAGCTAGTAAGATGAGCCAGAACTTGTAAATTGGTTTTGTTTTAGTGCTAATTAGATGTTTGGGGGGGGGGTGTGTGTGTAAATTTTCGTGACCCTTTTGTTTGTTTGTTTTGCCTCTGGCTCTTCCTGGTTTTGTTTGTTTTTGCTTTTTGGGTTTTTTGTTTGTTTCTGTTTTTGTTTTTAAATCTTTTATTTATTATTTTCAGAGAGAGGGGAACGGAGAGAGGGAAAGAGACAGCAATGCGTGGTTGCCTTTTACCTGCCTCCAGCTAAGGACCTGGCTGGAGACCTGGCTTGCAACCTCGTTATGTGCCCTGGCTGGGAATTGAACCAGCGACCTCTGGGTTCATAGGCCGGTGCCTTATCCACTGTTCCACCAGTCAGGGCTGTTTTGTTTTGTTTTGTTTTGTTTTGTTTTAACTTAAAAGACGTAAGAAGTGATATACACCCTTGATGGATCTGTGTTTATGTTTTAAAAATTGGCTTAGTAAATTTAACTGACACAAGAAAACTGTTAATGGCAGTGTTTTTGCCTTTATTTTTCATTTATTCAACTGATTTTTATAATTTCTTACTTGATCCAAGCTACAGGCAGGTATACAAAGGTGAACAAATGCATTCATGGTCTCATGGAAGAAGTAAAAAGGTAAGTCAATAAAATACATTTTGAGCCCTGACTGCTGTGGCTCAGTGGACTGAGTGCCAGCCTGCAAACCAGAGGGTTGCTGGTTTAATTCCTAGTCAGGGTACGTGCCTGGGTTGTAGGCCAGTTTCCCAGTTGCGGCAGGCTTGCAAGAGACAACCACACATTCATGTTTCTCTCCCTCTCTTTCTCCCTCCCTTCTCCTCTGTCTAAAAATAAATATCTTTTTAAAAATATGCATTGTGAAAAGTATGTACCATAGGCCTATAGGAACCACCTTGCATTTATACAAGCATACATAAGGAATTTTTTTTTAATTTTATTGTTGTTGTATTACATCCATCCCCTTTTTGCTCCCCTCTGTCCCCCTCCCCACCCACCCATTCCCCCCAAAGCATAAGAGGGATTTTTAAGTTACAAAAGGTAGTGTTGAAACCAGAAAACCTGATGTTCATGCTGCCTGTCATCTACCAGACCCAGTAAGGGATTGAATCTTTATGGGCCTTTTATTCAGATGGTTGGTGGCCGGTCTGGGAACACAGCACAGTGGGTTTGCATCCTAACAGACTGTCTTCCATTCCATTATAAAGAGGCCCTTTTTACAAGGAGAAGAAAGGTGTATGAAAGGGGTTTGGAATTCAGGGGAAAAGTCAACCAGATAAAAGCTGCAGCGTTCTTCCATTTATATCCTCCTGGGCCGAGGTCTCTGTGTCCTGGGTGATAGTCATCTCACCCTGGGGTACAATGGGGTACAGACACTATCTTGATGGCTTGTAGTCCTCCTGAGACGCAAAGGTGGAGCTGCTTATGGTCTCCTGGAGTCAAGGTGGGTCATCCCTCCAGTTCCTGAAACAATAGTTTTTTACATACATTGATTACTAAGCTTATTAGCTATTACCTGAAATGAAAACTTTGCAATATTTGAGTCCCCTCTCAGTGTGAATGTAAGAATGTCCAAACCTGTAAGAATTTTTTAGTTTATTTAAGCAAAACTAATGACAATTGCTGGGGCAAAAAACCCCAACAGATTGAGAAAATTCTCTGGAAAATGGCAGTTTTGTATCTTCTCTTATATGTTATAGTCAAGAGAGGCAGCAGAAGGGGATTATGTGAAATCCCTTGGTGATAGATTATGTCAGGATGTGGGGGCAGCTAACATGGAGGCAGCACATATGGACTTTGACTGTACCCAGACTTCAGTTAAAACTGTAACAATTTTTACCTACCTAGCCTGGCCAGAATGTGATAAATGGAACTGGCCGGGAAACTCTTGGGAACAAGTTAATGAAGTTAGCTTGTCCAGAGATTCCTGGTGAGGCAGTAATGAAGCAGATTGCCTAATAGATAATCCTGCTTAGTTCTTCATGGATAATGGACTTTTGGTTAATGAACTAATTTTCCTTTGAAGTGTTTACCTGTGTAACTGCACCTAGCAAGTAGGATAAAAACCCAACCCTGTGATGTCACCTTGAAGACAGCTTATCTGAAAGTCTCTTCCCTTGCTGCTCCCTGTTTTTCTGTTCCCTGTTTTCCTTCCCCAAATAAACTTGTTACTTGAGTCTACAGCAGTGTGATTTCTCTAAATAAGGCTGCTCTGACAGATTAGGGAAGCAGGAGAAAGCAAAGCGCAAAGCAGGGAAACCTCTTGGACTGGAAAAAAAGGAAAATGATACACACATTCTTCTTTTACCTGGGTGGGTTTAGCATAGTTAACAGTCAACAATTAAGATGATAACAATAACAGTGAAGGGATTTGTGGTCTCTTTGGTGTAGTGGTTGTGCCCCAGGGGTTTGGAAAAGTGGGAAGTTACCTGACATTCCAAAGATATGTTATCTGAGGTGCAAAAAGACAGTAGACAGGTTCAATTAAGGTAAAGATTGACTTTTTGTCACAGAAGATTCTAGACTAAGGCAATGACTGCCCGCCAAGATCTGCTCCTCAGGTTTTATATGTGGCCCCTTACACAGTAGTACAGTGTATAAACTGTTCTTCATCTTGGGTTTGCTTTTTGTTTGTTTGTTTTTTTCTGTACAATGTACCCTGGAGCTCATTCCACCTACTAGCTGTGCACTCTAAATAGATCCTCTGATCCTAAGCAAATGGTGGCTAGAAGCAACTGGAATAGTAGTGAGTAAACTAGGTGTGGAGAATAGCACAAATGAAATGACATGTGCCTGGTCAAGATAGCATAAAGTGTATTAAACAAAATGGAGTCACTGGTGTCAACCAAAATGACCACCAGTCAGCCACGACAGTAGGTTCAAGAAAGAAATGACCTAAGTCATGCCAGACACATCTGGCAAGGAGGCATACCCAAGATATCTTCACATATGATCAGAACAACCGTCTGCCCAGCAGGACCACCTGTACACAGGCTCCTGGGGAAAGTCCACACTTGTCATCAGGGGTGCCAAGACATCTCAAGGGTGTCACTGAGGCAGGCTCCAGACCACTGCTGAGACAGCCAAGCTTCGCACACCAGAGTGCAGCTCCATGATCTCCTTTTGGCATCGGCCACCAGAGACCTGGCCCTGCTGGACTGAGGACTCTGTCTGCCCTGCTCCCACCTGGCCCTGGAAATTCCTCCTCGAAAGATGCTGATGGCTCCATTGCCCGTTGTATTCTCTTCCAGACCCGCAGACTAAGACTCTGGGACTCAAGTTCATTATCCCCCAATTCTCTTGTGTAATAACTTAACAGGACCCTTTTGGTGGGGGGGGAGCCTCAGTTTTAATAGACCTGTTTCGTTTCGTACACCACAAGGAAAGACTCTTAATAACAAAGTTTGGTGAAAAGGACAAGTATTGTTTATTTATTTAAAGGGTATACAAATTTATATTAAAGGTGCAATTATGCCATTAAATCCCACTCCCTTTAAAAACACCCAGAATAAGCCCTGGCTGGTGGCTTAGTGGATTGGCACTGGCCTGCGAACCCGAAGGTCACCAGTTTGATTCCAAGTCAGGGCACATAACCAGGTTGTAAAGCCAGGTCCGTAGCTGGAGGCAGGTGAAAGGCAGCTGTACATTGATTTTTGTCTTTCTTCCTCCCTCCCTTTCCCTCTCTCTCAAAGTAATAAATGAATCTTTTAAATTAAAAAAAATTTCTTTAAATAAGATAAAAATAGCCAGAATATAGTCCTGCCTGATTAGGTTAGCTGTAAAATAGATAAACAAAAGATACCATCTTTCAGAAACACAACAGTTCACAACTTGGCATTCCAGTTATGAATTCAAAGTTCCCGGCAGCTGCTGTACCCAATTAGGGGAGGATCTTGTACACAGTTCCCAACTCTTATACCACAGCTAATTCCCTATCTGTGTGCAAGCTACACCACATGTCCCTTTCTTCCCCCTTACCCGCCCCAGGTGAGTCTTACTTTTTTCCTGTTTCCCAAGCCAACTTTTTGTCTGCCGGTTGGTGGGGGGGGGGGGGGGATGAGAGAGAGAGAGAGAGAGATGGCTGCCACCATGATTGTGGCCTGTGACACAGCAGTAGGGTGACCAATAGTGGCCACCTGTGAAATCTCACGTAGCCCTGTAAATTCTCTCATCCCGGTTCTATGGTCAAAACCCCTCCCATCTTCTCAAGGAAGAAGTTTATCCGTTCATTTGCATAACTAAGACATTAGTTACCATCCATGGATATGCAAAGTACTTCTCTCAGGAAAAGTGGTTGTACTTCAGTGTCCCATCCCCCATCCCCAAACCTCAGGCTATGGAGAATTTGCATACTGCCTTCTTCCACCCTGTAACAATATTATTACTGCTTATTCCTAAATAATTAATATTATTAAGTTAGTATAAATTTGGATTGGACCCGCCGCATTAATAAAAACTGAAGAAACCTACATTAACAAAGTCCAAGTGACTAGCACAGTCTCCAGTGTTAGCGCCCTGTTATTTCTCAGTGCTGGTGTCGCCTGTAGGGCCAATGGTTATACAAGCAGCTCTCTCAGCGCTTTCAGATCCGGTGCCTGACGATCCCAGAGGTGACGGAAGCCTGGCTTATAGGAGAGGCTGTACGGGAGCATACACTCACAACATTAGGTAGCGGTTTTCATGTCATGGCTTGACCCCTGGTTGGGAGTAGGAGGAATCCAGGCTGGTGCTCCTTTGATCCAGGGGGGATTTCACTTACTGTCCTGTTACCGGCATTGGGATTCTTGGGTTCTCCAAGATAGAAATTGAGGGTAAACCCAAGAGAAATTTCCAGATAGGTTTTATTAACCTTCTACTGGAGCACCAGGGAGGCAGCACAGAGGAAAGAAAGTTCCTCTGAACTGGCTGTGGGGCTGGTGCTCTGTAGCTGCTTTTATAAGCTAGAGACAAAGCAAGATTGCTCCAAAAAGCAGGCTTTTTGAAAAAGGCAAGCTTGTGGAATTTTCCACATTAGGGTAAGAAAAACAAGTCATTAGCCAGAAGATAAAATTAATGCATTTTTTTGAACATGGAGTGGAGAGGTGGTGACATTTTTTCACTCAGCTTATCCCATGTTACTTCTGGCCACCTGGTCTTGTCTTGGCCTCCTGGCTCCCAGATGTTTTTCCATTCCCCGGCCCAAGTGCCTGTGCTATCTGAGGCAAGATGCTCGTTAGATGACTCTAGGGGAGAATCTGATCATGCCTTTCTCGTAGCTTTGGTGTCATTCCTTGGCCTACAGCTGCACAACAGCCATCTCTACCTCCATTGTCACATGGCTTCTTCCCTCCAATTCTTTTTGCCTTCTTGTGGCCATGATGTGGCCATCTTCTTATAAGGACACCAGGCATATTGGATTAGGCACCCACCCTCCTACTGTAGGAGGAGCACAACTGAATCTAACTGATTGCCTCTGCAATGACTGTATTTCCAAATAAATTGATATGCTGAAGGAGTAGGGGTTAGGACTTCAACACATTTTGGCACAGTTCAACCTATAACAGCTCCCTCCACCTAAATATCACAATAATCCTAGTGAGTATAGGTTTTCACTCAAAGTTTTAGAAATCTAGGAGTTCTAAAATTTCAATCTGTTTTTAAAACTTTTGCCATCTACATTTGTAATGGAAGCAATCAATAAATATATGTATAAACAAAATATTACCGATTGTAGAGCTCGCTGATAATTAATGCTTTGTGATTTCTGAGTAGGAAGCTTAGGATAAATTTTTATTTTCTTCACTTGTACTTTTCTATATTGCTTGTGTTTTATTTTTTTCTTAATGGTCATTTAATTCCTACTTTTTGACAATTGATGGTGGATCTAGATTTTCAGAGAAATGAAGAGAACCAGCTTATTCTCTTTGCTGTGGGAAGATCTTCACTAGGAGCTAAGCCAATGGGACATAACAGGACCTGCGCGAAACAACGCAGAATAGCCAGAGAAGGTTTGGACGGGGCAGGGAAGTTCTGAAACTGCACTGGGAGATTCTCCACTCCAGCATCTTCCCAAGTGAGTCCCAGGGGTTCCATGGGAATAAAAGAATCCTGTGGCCAAGGAAATCTGGGATCCACAGCAAGCACTCCTCACTTCCTCTTGAAGTCACAGTGCACACACCTGAGAAACCCTCCACGAGCAGCCTGCCTGGCTCCCGAGTTCCCAGACACCTAGATTCAGAATTCTTTTTTCGGAGCACCTGCTGCCATGTTTAGAAGTAGAGTTTTACTCGGCTCTAGTCCAACTCTCGTTTTATAGATAAGAAAATTGCAGCCCACAGAGGTGAACTGAGATCACACAGCCAGGCCCAGGCAAAACTGGGATGGAAACCCAGTTCTCAGTCATTGATTTGTCACCTTACCTGCTGTTTCTTACATTTCTTCCTGCTCAGGCTCGGTGAGGCTCCTGTCTGGGAGTCTTGGGAAGAGAAAGAGCTGTACTTACAACAGTAGACGTGTATTTGTTTTGGATTGTTGTTGGGGTTTTTTGTTGTTTTTAATTTTGCTATCTGTGATCATTCTCAGGTAACTTCAGCAAATTTTTTAAACTGCTTCTTTCAAAGGTTACCATGTTAGAGACGCCTGTAGTTACTCTTATCAAACAGGGCTCCACCCGAGCTCTTGGTTGCTTCTTCCTACTCTAGAAACCAGCCATGTTCTCTGCATGAGAAATTGCAGCTTACACATGGAGTGTCTACTTCATCTCCATCAAATCTTCCACCGGCCAGTGGGGGAACCCTCCCCTGAAAGACAGATAGATGTCTGTGGTGACGTGGGCCAGACAATGGGGGCCCCTGGGGGTGGAAACTGATTTCTGTCTCCACACTGACTCGAAGCCAAACACCAACAAAGCTGTGCCTTCCATAGTTCCAGGAACTGCTTATCAGGAGCTGCTTTCCCTGCTGATGACACAGAGTAAATACCTGCCTTCCCAACTCCCCGGGAAAGTCCACCAGGCCTCAGGGCTTACACAGAGGTCCTTCTCTTCCCTCTGCCCATGGCACCTACCATGAAGTCACAGCTGACTGACGCCACCATGTTTTGACATGGCAGCCCCCAGTATCCACACCTCAGGTTGAGAAACAGTAGCCTCGATAGAGTACCTATGTGAGTGTTTTTTGTTTGTTTCTTTGTTTTTAAAGATTTTATTAATTGTTTTTAGAGAGAGGCAAAGAGAGAGAGAGTGAGAGACATCAGTGTATGGTTGCTTTTCACCTACCTCCAGCTACGGACATGGCTGGAGACCTGGCTTGCAACCTGGCTATTTGTCATGACTGGGGAATCGAACCTTTGGTTTCACAGGCCATTGCCTATCCACTGAGCCACCAGCCAGGGCTCGTAGGAGTGACAGTGTAACGTCCTGGAGGTGCATGTAACAAGACACCAACTCCGACAAACTCTCTTTGAGCACCTATTCTGTACACAGCCACACTCCCCTCAAAGTTGACAGTTGGGAAGAGAGGCAGAGGCATGTGTGACTTTGATCCAAAACTCAAAATAGTGCTCAAAGATACGCTTAAAATAAAAATACAACAGGAGCTCAAAGGAAATCAGCAGTTGCTTTTGATTTAGAGGAAGATTGGAGGAGAAGGCCTAGAGCAGTGAGTACGATTGTGGCTAGCGGAGCGGGGAAGACAGAGGCACTCCAGGAGATGGGTCAGCTGTGGGGTAGAGAGCCTTCGGGGTCAGGGAGATGCCTCAGCGGAGGTGAGCGGGGAGGAGTGGGGATCTCACAGAGGCAAAGAAGTCTACTGTTGCTGGCGCTCGGGGAGCAGTGGGCAGAGAGGAGGTGGGGATGATGGACAGACAGGGGCTAGATAGACAGAGGCTATGAATGTAGATAAGGAGCTGACGATGCTCTTCCATCCCTGCTCTGTGCAGTCACTTTGGGAGGAGGCATGCTTAAAATCGTATGGCTTTATTTATTACTGTACTGGAACTGTTACATTCAAAGAAGTAAAAAGGTTATGCCACCTATGATTTTGGACTGCCCTGGCCGGGTGGTTCAGTTCATTGGAGCATCACCTGTACACCAAAGGGTTGCAAGTTTGATTTCTGGTCAGGGCATGTACCTAGGTTGTGGGTTTGGTTCCCATTCAGAGCACATTTAGGTGGCAACTGACTGACATTTCTCTCTTACACCGGTGTTTTGTTTTTCTTTTCTCGCTTTCTCCCTGCCAGATCAATCTAAGATCAATAAACATATTCTTGGCTGAGGATTAAACATTTTAGAAATTAAACCTCTGCCCCAGTTAGTATAATGCCACAGCTAGTTTGAGGAATGTTGTTATTGTTGTTATTTAGGGCGTTGTTGGTTTGCTTATGATCTAATACATTTTTAAAAGATTTTATTTATTTACTTTCAGAGAGAGAGGAAGGGAGGGAGAAAGAGAGGGAGAGAAACATCAATGTGTAGTTACCTCTCATGCACCCTGAACTAGGGACCTGGCCCGAAACTTAGGCCTGTGCCCTGACTGGAAATTGAACCAGTGATCCTTTGGTTCACAGGCTGGTGCTCAATCCACTGAGCCACACCAGCCAGGGCGATTTTTATTAAGTCTTACTATGAGACGTTGGCATGCAGAGGAATTAGGAGGTTATTTCTCATATTTAATGTGTGTATGTAATATTCCATTGTTAGCACTTTATTATTATTATTTCTTCTCTTTTTCAAAATAGTGATTTTTTTCTTCTAACCATGGAGAACTTTGGGGTATGGGAATAATACCAGATGTATATTTTATAGTATTTATTTAGTTAAAGATTTAATTTATGGTTTTTAGAAAGAGGGGAAGGGAGAGGGGCAGAGAGGGAGAGAGACATCAATGTATGGTTGCCTTTCACCTGCCTCCAGCTATGGACCTGGCTGGAGACCTGGCTTGCAACCTGGTTATGTGCCCTGGCTGGGGAATTGAACCAGTGACCTTTGGGCTTGCAGGCCAATGCCTTATCCACTGTGCCACCAGCCAGGGCTCAGATCTATATTTTAAAATAATATCCCAAAGCCATGGCTGGTGACTTAGTTGATAGGCACTGGCCTGCAAACCAAACGTCGCTGGTTCAATTCCCAGCCAGGGCACATAACTAAGTTGCAAGCGAGGTCTCCAGCCAGGTCTGTAGCTGGAGTTAGGTGAAATACATTGATGTTGGTCAATTTATTTCTCTCCCTTTCTTCCTCCCTCCCTGCCCTTCTCTCTAAAGTAATGAATAAAATCTATTTAAAAAAAAAAAAAAGATATCCCATATAACATTAGGGTCAATGTTTAGGATGAATTGGGTTGGATGTAGAGAAATTACCTGTGGGAATACTAGTTAGAAACCTAGCTTGCTTGCTTTCATTCATTCCTTCAGAAACTCGTTAGGGGTATTTACAATGTGCCAGGTACTTTTCTGGGCGTCACAAATGTAAGAATGAAGAAGGCAAGTAAAACACCTGGTTGCCTGGAGCTTCCTTTCTTCTGGGGGAATATAGACCACAGACATGCGAATCTACTATGCCAGGTATTGATAAGTGCTAAGAAGGAAAAGGAAGCAAGTGAAAAGAATAGACTGTGCTGGGTGGAGCTCTTCCTCTTTTTAAAAATTATTACGGTGTGAAATATACACAATGCAAAATTTACTATGTTAACCATTTTTAGGTGTATAATTCAGGGGCATTAGGTACATTCACATAGTGTGACCATGACCACCATCCATTTTCAGAACTTGTAAGGGTGGGGCTCTTTCTGATAGAATAGCTGAAGTCTTCTCTAACACAATAGCCTCTGAGAAGAACTCTAAACAAAAAGTGAGAACAGGCCCTGACTGGCGTGGCTCAGTGGGTTGAGTGTGGTCATGCAAACCAAATGGTCACAGGTTCAATTCCTGGTGAGGGCACCGGCCTGGGTTGCAGGCAGTTCCCTGGTTGCAGGTGTGTGAGAGGCAACTGATCAACGTTTATCTTGCAAATCAATGTTTCTCTGCTTCTCTTTCTCCCGCCCTTACTCACTCTCTAAAACTAAATAAATAAAATATTTTTTTAAACAGAAAGAAAAGAAAAAAGTGAGAATAAGCTTTGACCTCAGGGAAGCATGTTCCAGGCCCTGGAAACAGGAAGACTATCCCAATAACCCAGGTGAGCATTGGTATAGTAAGGTTTGCTGTAGCTGAAACCCCACCCCGAGAATACAAAGGAGAATTACTTTCTTCCAGAAGTAATTCGTTTAGTGGATAGGCCAACCCAGATCCACGAAAAGACAGACGATTTCATGCTAAGCCCAAGTTCTTAATGCTGGTAAAGATTTCATATGTGCCCTGGGATCCTGTACCAAAGAGTGTGTGGTGGTTGTGAATGCAAATTTGAGTTTGTGAAGTCTTCAGTTTCCTTTTTGAGTTATAGGGCTTTCCTGCATCAGATATGAGTAAGTCAGGAGCTTTCTTTGAATGCCCTTTGGCTTATTAGTATGTGTTTTACCTATGGCAGGAGCAATCAGTCATACATTATTGAGAATATTCTATTTTTCTGGGTACAGAGAACAACAGAGAAATATCTATGCTCTCTCCTCTATGTGGTAAACAGGATTACCTTTAGACCTGAATTCGGTCATCCAATCTAATAATTTTCTCATCCATGAAAACTTCATGTATTCTGCAGTCTATACCTGACTCCTATTCAATGAAAGATCCAAATCATTACTTCTGACTTATTTTGGATATTTGAAAAATGAATTTGCTGTGTACAGGAGTCACAAAACCAAGTCCTATGCCACAGCCACGTAAAGGAAATTAGGCAATGCACAAAAGAAAAAGAAAAAAAAGTGTTATTCTTTTAGTTGCTCTTCTGGTTTGCTTTCCCTGAAAATCTGGGAAACGAGTATGTTTGCCTTAGGTGGATGCCTGTTTTCTTATGATATAAAAAGCAGTAAGAAGAAGTGGAATTGTTTTTGCCTGCAAGGAGGAGCAACCCTTGTCTGTATAGACAGGGCCAGTACAAATTTGTAGTGCAAGAATTTGGGAGTGTATAATGAATCTGCAGCAATTCCTACAAGGCCAATACAGCATGCAGTAGTTAGGGTTAGATATATTGTATGTTTGTGCAGGGAAAGCCGAGACTCTACAGTTTATCATGGTGCTCTAAGTACTATGTGACATGCTGAATAACCAACCCATCAATAACTGTTCATCTCCCTGAGGTTTAATTTTACAGGTCCACAGCCCTTTGTCTGAAACCCTTAGGCTGTATGTTTTGGAATTCAGAGTTTTTCCGAAATACGGTGTATATACTGTATGGCATGACTTAATACTTCCAGCAGAGCCTAGGGTGGGTGGAAAACCATAATTAAACCCAGGGATTTATCCCTGGTGAAATGTATGACTATTTGTAACAAGTAGGATAAGAGAGGACCATAAATTGACCGACACCATGAGTTTCAGATCAGATTTTACTGCCGAATTAGGTCAACCACCAAACTTTTGGTTTCAGAGACAGAATCCTAAAATTTCAGAATTGCGGCTAAGGAGTTGTGGACCCATGTAAACTTCCTCTGCATAATGCCAAAAAGCAAGCAATTGCTTGAACCAATCTAATGAGTGACTGCATGCTATGAATCAAGAATCTGGATCTAAGCAGGAATGAATTGCTCAATATCACATGCTTCCACACAGAGTGGGTGTGTCTGCAATAGGAGGTCCTTTATTGGGGGATATTTAGTGTATACCAGGGGGACCTGAAAATGCACAAGGAAGAACTATCATGCACCTGCTGGATGTTTTTATCTGGCTTAGAAGGCAAAACCCCTATGAATCATATCCAGCAAGGCAGATGCAGTCCATAGTCACCTGATATCTCCCAAGTGAGTCTGAAAGGATCTTATTACCCAGGATCCTAAGGGGTTGTTGCCTTGGGAACCATGGGTAAGGCTAATTAACTCAGCACCTCATTTTAGCGACTCTTGAGTTCTTGATACAATTTCTCACATTCATGGCTGCCTCACAGTGCTCATACCCACACTGGGGACATAGTTCTTCTGGAAGTTTTAACGTGGCACCTGCAGCTGCTTCGTTTCTGAGGGAGTGCACGGACCATGCTCTCCAAAGAGGCCACGCACTGGACTACCTCTGGTGTCTGTCTCCTCGGGTTTGGATTATCAAGTGCAAGCGGCCTGGACAATGTGGTTTATAGGATGACTTGGGAGCCAGGTTAGTAGCTTCTTGCTTTTCACTCATTGTGGCTGTTGCTAGTGAAGTAACACATACAACTTTCTTGACAAGAGCATCTAGTCATATTAAGTCAATAAATTTAATATTCTACTTTTGACTTATTTCATGCCTTGTTGAGGAGACCATTCAATGTTTTAATTTAACACATATTTATGGAGCACGTGTTCTGTGTCACTGTGCCAGATCTAAGCTCTCCCTATAGAGTTTATTGGCTAGAATATGCATATGGGTATGTGCTGAATGTGTAACTGGGAATAGCCCTTGGACTCAATGTTGACTAATGTAATGTAAGCAGAGAAGCTTACAGCCGGCACAGGCTTTTGCCTGCACTGTCCACCAGAGGCCCAAAGGTGAAGGGGCCATGTTGGATCTATGAGAATCAAGACCCCAGCCCAAAATGCCAGGGGTGAAAACCCAGAAAAGCTTTGCCGCCTGTTTAATCTCAGAGTTGCTATACCAGAACTGGACTGTCTGCCTCCAAATAAGTTGTGATGCAAAATAAGGCCTATCTTGTTTGGCCATTGTGGTTGAGATTCTGTTCCTTTGTTGTTGATCATAATCCTGGTCCTTCTAGATTTTTCCTCTGTGTGTACAGATACATAATTTCTAACCCTAACAGTAACCTATGAGGCAGGTAATGTTATCCTCATTTTTTAAAAGGAAAACAGCCCTGGCTGGTGTGGTTCAGTGGATTGAGCACTGGTCTGCGAACTGGAAGGTTGTGGGTTTGATTCCTGGTCAGGGCACATGTCTGATTTGCAGGCCAGATGCCCAGTTGCAGGTGTGTGAGAGGCAACTGATTGATGTTTCTCTCCCTTTCTTTCTCCCTCTAGTCCCTCTGTCTAAAAATAATAAAATATTTTCCAAAAAATAAATAAAAGGGAAAACAGTTCAAGTAGGTCCAGTGAGCTTAACTCGATCACGTAACTAGAAAGTGACCTACTGGGATATACACGCAGCTCTGTAGGACTCCAACGTACAGGCACTGTCTCCTATACCAGTGCTTCTCTCTAGTAGAGTTCTTGGACTTGACAGAGGAGGGTACTCCTCCCAGTCTCTTTTAAAAGTACCCATTATGACTTCTGGTCAAGAATGGAGGTGTAAGTAGACATGCTTCCCCTCCTCACACAACCATAGAAAGAATTACAACCAGATCTCAAAAACAAATAACCAGAACCATCAGAAAATCAAGCTGCATGGAAATCCAACAACCCAGGATTTAAAGAGCCACATTCATCCATCCAGGAGGGGTGGAGTCATGGTGATAGGATGGAAAGGCAATGTGACTCGGACAAGCAGAGGAGGAATGTATGGTCCTACATTCACGTGCAGTGGATCAAAATTGGATACCCTGGGAGCGAGTAATCTCAGCCCTAGGCCAGATTGCACAGCCCAGGGTTCCAGCATAGGGAAAATAAATGCCCATTACCTCTGGCTATAAAAACCAGTGGGGGGTTGGGGTGGCATAAGAAACTGCCAGATTTTCATAGCTTAAAGTGCCCACATGGTTTTAGAACATATGCAAACCCCAGGATAGCAGCTGGAAGGGTGCCAATTACATAAGGGAAGGGGGTGGAGTGGCTGGACATGGGTTGAGTACCAGGCAAATCTCCAGAAGCTAGACAGCAGCATTGTCCCCTGTCTGAGTCCCTGTCCCACCATAAACAGAGCCACAAAGCAGTGAAGTTGGTGGCCCTGCCCTGGCAATTACCTGAAGTTTCACCCCATAAAATTTATAGGTACTTTTGCTACATAGGCTACATTACTAATACAGGAAGTAAAAGCAGCTCTACTTAATAAAAAGAAATAAACACAGGGAGGTTGCTAAAGGGAAGAGACAAAGAAATATGGCCCAAATATAAAATAACAAAAGCCCAGAAAAAGAACTAAATGAAACAGAAGTAACCAATTTGTCAGACACAGAGTTCAAAACACTGGTTATCAGGATGCTCAAAGAACTCTCAGAGTATGGCAATAAATAAATAAATAAAGGAATGAAGGTTACACAAAGTGAAATAAATAAAAATATACAGGGAACCAACAGTGAAAAGAAGGAATTTGGGATTCAAATCAATGATTTGGAACAAAAGGAAGAAGTAAACATTCGACCTGAACAGAAAGAAGAAACAAGAATGTGAAAAAACAAGGAGCGGATTAGGAATGTCTGGGACAATTTTAAATGTGCCAACACCCAAATCATAGAGTGCCAGAATAAGAGGAAGCGCAAGAAATTGAAAACTTATTTTTAAAAAATAATGAAAGAGAACTTCCCTAATTTAGCAAAAGAAATAGACATATAAGTCCAGGAAGCACAGAGTCCCAAACAAGTTGAGCCCAAAGAGGATGACATCGAGACACATCATAATTAAAATATAAAAGGTTAAAGATAGAATCTTAAAAGCAGCAAGAGAGAAGCAGAGAGTTACCTACAAAGGAGTCCCCATAAGACTATCAGCTGATTTCACAAAAGAAACTTGGCAGGCAAGAAGGGACTGGAAGGAAATATTCAAGGTGATGAAAAGCAAGGACCTACAACCAAGATTACTCTATCCAGCAAAGCTATCATTTAGAATGCAAGGGCAGTTAAAGTGCTTCCCAGACAAGGTAAATCTAAAGGAGTTCATCATCACCAAGCCATTTGAAATATTAAAGGGATTTATTTTTTAAAAAAGATAAAAACTATGAACATTAAAATGATAACAAGCACAACTATCAACAACTGAATCTAAAAAACAACAACAAAATAATAAACTAGCAAACAATCAGAATAGGTACAGAATCATAGATAAGGCGATTATTTGAAGGGTTATCATCTGTGAGGGGGAAGGAGGAGAAATCAGGAAAATGTACAGGGATTAAGAAGTATAATTGGTAGGAACAGAATAGACAGGGAGATGTTAAGAATCATATAGGAAAAAGAGATGCCAAAGAACTTACATGCATGACCCATGGACATGAACTAAGGGGGGGTGGGGTGGGCAGAGATTGCTGGAAGGAAGGGGGTACCAGGTGGAGTGGGGCAAAGGGGAAAAATTGGGACAATTGTAACAGCATCATCAATAAAATATACTTTAAAAATTATACATTGTTACAAGACTGTGAACCAACAACATTAATTGGAATTTGTTAAAAATCAAAATGTATTAGCTCAGATCTTTTTGCTTTTCATAATAGTTTTCCTTTTTGCACAATTGTTTTCAGTCTCTGTTCATCTGTTTTCAGAGCTATTTTCAGAGCTGTAGCTAGCCATTCTACACAGACCATTCATTATTCTGCTTTTTTCATCTAATAATAGTTTATCTTTATTTTTTCTAATAATCCTCACCCAAGGATATGCTTTTTGATTTTAGAGAGAGGGAAAGGGAGGGAGAGAGGGCGGGGGAGAAACACTGATGTGAGAGAGCAACATTGATCAGTTGCCTCTTACACATGCCCTGACTGGCAATCAAACCCACAACCTTTCAGTTTGTAGGATGACACCAACCAACTGAGCCACACTAGCCAGGGCAATAGTGTATCTTGATGTTTTTATACATCTCACACTATCTTAGTTTTTTGACATCTGGGTTGTTTCCACTTGTTGGTATTATCAACAAAGCTGTTACGAACATTTATGTACAGGTTTCTCTGTGAAGATAAATTTCCATTCTTTGGAATAAATTTCCAAGAGTGAATTCTTGGTTATATGATAGCTACATGTTTATTTTAGTATTCTTCTTAAAAACAAACTTTCAGAATGTATGTATCATTTTACATTCCCACCAGTAATGTATGCTGAACAATATTTTCAACTTAAAAAATACTGAATACGATCTATAAAATGATGAAAAGGGGAGGTGGGGAATCATTCCATGCTATCACTATCCCAGATAAAACTTAGTTTGCATTTTAGTTTATTTTTGTTCTGGTTCCTTAGCTTATTTATTTCATTTTTGCAGAGTGATAATCATGGTATGTGAATGTTGTATTCTGTTAATTACACTGAATATTACATTGGAAGTACATATTATTCATGAGCTGCATGAGGGCAAAACCTCCACTTCTTGTTCATTGTGGTATCACCTGTGCTTAGCATGATAGAATAAAGCTGGCTCAATAAATATTTGTTGCCCTGGCTGGTGGCACAGTGGATAAGGCACCGGCCTGCAAACCCAAAGGCCGCTGGTTCAATTCCTCAGCCAGGGCACATAACTAGGTTGCAAGCCAGGTCTCCAGCCGGGTCCTTAGCTGGAGGCAGGTGAAAGGCAACCATACATTGATGTTTCTTTCCCTCTCTACCTCTCTCCCTTCCTCTCTCTCTGGAAACAATAAATAAAATCTTAAATAAATATTTGTTGACTGAATAAATATTGCTACATACTTCATACCTAACATATGTATGCCCACAGAATGTTTCTTTTAGTGAATATGACTTAATTTACCTAACCTTCCCTTAATTGTGAAATAGTTCCCATTTTCCATGTTTTGCTCTTATGAATAATATGTTGATGAAAAGTTTCGTGCATATAGTTTTCTTGCATTTGTGCTTGTGTTGGTGATAGAGACCCATGAGTAAAATGACAGGGTCAAATGAGTTGGGCATTTTTTTATACCTTGATGCATTTTATGAAGACACTTTTTGAAAAGCAGGAATAGTTATTTCTTTTTATTTATTTATTTATTTTAGAGAAACATGAAGGGAGGAAAAAAGAAAGGGGGAGAAACATCAATTGGTTTCATTTTACACCTCCAGCTGGGGACTTGGCCTGAAACTCAGGCATGTACCTTAACTGGGAATGATCTGGAGACCTTTCAGATAGTACAGGACTGCTCAACCCACTGAGCCACTGCCAGCCAGGGCAAAAGCCAGGAACAGCTTACAATGTAGCAGTTTCACCACATCCTCTGGTTTTTGTTGTGGTTTTAAATTGTTGCAATTGATTTAAATGGAAGACTCCTTTAGTCAATTAGTATGACCTCAGTTTAATGTCATAGGCATACTATGCCAAATAAGTACCCATTAAAACATAAACCCATTATTTCAGTCATGTCTCCAATACCCCACTCTTACTTACCCAATGCATAATAAGCAAAGATGTAATTCAACAGTACCTTGGCTTCTAATTTCTTTGAGTGTCCCATATACCTTGGCCTATATAATTTTAGTTGTAATTATTACTGAGCTATTTTTTAAATTATTTACAGCTTTTTAAAAATCATAATGAGAAAGATGATTTTTACATTAGATACTCTTAAGTAATCATATCCGTGTTTTCTACAAAGTTGTTCAATCACTTTATCTCTGTCCATATCTATATGTCACTTTATACATCTCTATATCTATAGCTATATATTTCTATCTCCATCTTCTTCCCTGGAAATTCATAGGCAATCTCAGGTCCAGGAAAACCATGCTTTTTGTATGTGTTTAAAATTAATATTCACCAGAGGCTTGACTAAAACTACAATGCTCTTTGGACTGTTAACAAGTGAGCAACACAAAGTACTGTTTCTTTATGAACCGTCTGTCAAAGTCCACATAAGTAATGGTGAATGCCATAAAGCAGGCAGTGTGCCATGCACTTGAACTGATAGTTTCTTAGCAAAACTTCCAAAGCTTTGGCCACAGAAACAATGAATCTAGAGGTAATCCTTGGCTCTACACAGAGGGTTATAAATTGCACAAATTAAGGTATCACACCAAAGTAAATGGACTATAAAGCGTGTTAAAGGGGACTAACATTATTCCAGTAACTGCTAAGCATAGAGAAGGGATTATCTTCGAGCACCCTTCTTGTCCTTCTCAACACTGTGACTGAAAGCTACAGGTGGAAGAATCCCATATCAATCATTGAGGCTATTACTGGGGGATCTCCACCCAACAGGTGTGAGTAGGGATGAGGCCAGGGTTAAAGAGTCTTTTAAGAGCACTCAGCAGTCACATGACCTACGCACACAAGGCCGGCTGGTTTCTGAGAGCTGCTGTGCCCCCATTCAATCTTCAGCACCAGGGCACTGTAGCCATGATCTCTCACCGAGTCCCTATCAAGAGAGGTGTCCTCCATCCTTAGAACCAGTGCAAGTGTCAACCAAAAGATACCCGGCCTATCTTCTAGTCCACCCCATGCATTTGTTGTACTTTGGTTTTCAATTAAATTCAAAAGAGTACCCCAAAAGTGCAGGCCTGTCTTCACCACTGTTCCCCATGCCCTGAAATCACAGACTTTCCCATTCACCTTTCTGTTAAGCTCACCTGTCAAGATGCTGTGCACCCTTCCAGCTCTTTTTTCCCTCCATTGCACATATGTTTGTGTGTTCAATGCATAAACAGGTTTATACAATACGAATTGTTCTGCAACTTGTCTCTTTCCTCAGCAACATGTCTGGAGAATTTTGCATATTGGTTCATATAGACCAGCTTACCATTTTTAACTGATGGAGAACATTCCTCAGAGTCAGTCAGCAGATATACCTTAAAAAGTTGTGACCCTCCAGACAAAGCTAAGAAAACATCCAGATGTCATTTCTAGTCAACCCCCCCTTGTTTTCATATAGGAAAAATTTCAACCATGCTAAATAGTGGAAAGACTAGTACAGTGAACAACTTCAAACATACTTATTAGTTAAAACCCCTGAAAAACATGGGGTGACCTATGCATTTCTTTGGTGGGTGGAAAGAAGAATTACTCTTGTTGCCTACAAATTATGAACTTCCTATGATCTGACATCTTTTCTTCAAAGTTCACCAAGGAAGTAAATGTCTGCTTAGAGAGTGGGCATCTTTTTATCCAAAGGAACATTTAGAGTCAAACATGAAAATGGGATATAACATAGCAGTAAAGCTGGATGAAATATAGCTCTACTTAACAACCTGAATAAATCTTAGAAATGTAATTTGCAATGAAAACAGCTGGTTGCAGAAAACTACATACAGTGTGAGTCTATTTCTATAAAGGTCAAAAGAAACAAATCCAAGCAATATGTATGTTGTTTAGGAAGATTAGGTTTTGGTAAAATTAAAAAAAATTGACTGCATAATTTAAGGTAGTGATTACCTTGAAATGAATGGGTGGAGGGTTAGGATTTAGAAGCCTGTGGCATTTTCAGAAGCAGTGGTAATGTTTTATCAATTAATTGTGTAATGGAACCAAAATACATTTAGCACATTGTATAGATGTACCTACCATTGCTTATCCAGCCATTCCTTTTGTCATTTAATTTATTATTACTATTATTGCTACTCTTACATAGAGGAATATGCATTCTTTTTAAAAAGATTTTATTTATTATTTTCAGAGAGAAGGGCAGGGAGGGAGGAAGAAAGGGAGAGAAGCATCAATGTATGGTTGCCTTTCACCTGCCTCCAGCTACAGACCTGGCTGGAGACCTGGCTTGCAACCTGGTTACGTGCCCTGGCTGGGAATTGAACCAGCAGCCTTTGGGTTCGCAGGCCAGCGCCATCCCACTGATCCACCGGCCAGGGCAGAATAAGCATTCTTGAACATATTTCTTTCCATACTGTGTAAGTGTTGGGGGTGGGAGGAATAGAGACACAGCAATTGAGTTGCTGGGCCAGAGTGAGGAGACTGAAATTGAAGCACAGAGAAGTGCAAAATTCGGGATCACAGAGGCAGCATGTAGCAAAGTCAAGACTAGGAACAAGGCTCTTTCTGGGGCTCTGCAGTGCACCTGTTACCTGTAAAGAGAACACCTGTCTAATGAAGGCAAGTGCCCTACTTTAGACTGTGATTTGACCCTTTCCCCATCCTGTCTGTCCAGTCTGCAGGTGAAGCCCAGTATCAGTTTCAGACCCTCAGGTCACAGAACACAAGAGCTCCCTGTCACAAGAGGCAGCACAATAGGGCCTTGTCTCTGGGGAATGCAGGATGGTTTCTGTGGGACTGCTTTGGTGCCAACGGCAAGGAGAAAACCTCTGTGGAGCTCTAAGTCAGAACCCAGAGTCCTTGCCCCATTTTTCACCCCCGTGGCCCATGAGGTATCTCTTTTTATTTCTCTGAGTAGATTTGGAAATGTTTAGTTTTTGGAGTGGAATGTTTATTTGTTACTGAAAGTGCTGTTTTGTTCATTACCGGAAAGCACAAAGAAGTACAAACAGCATGTGCCCAGAATGAAAACAGTGGGTGGAAATAACAAAGATAATGTCAGATACCAGCTGTGCCAGCCAGAGTCCTTTTCTTCCTATGTGAATACGTTCAAAGAAAATCCCAAATCCTAGTCTTCTTTGGAGTGTTCATTTCACACAAAAAACAAATTAAACAGATATCTTATTTTTGTGTGTATGCATATATACACATGTGTACATGTATATATATAAAATAAGTAAGCCACCTAAATACACGTAAGTAGCAATATAAACTCTATGTACAAGAGCAAATTGGTGGCATGGGTTAACATATATAAAAATTTTCCCAAACATTTTATTAATTTAGGAAATATTTCCCCAAATATCTCATCATCTTTTTAGGAGTTGGTTGGTTTCAATCAGGACAAAATAAGAAATACACATTGTATTTCACTGACATTACTTCAGTCTTTGAATCTAAAGGTTTCTCCCCATCATTTTCAATGCCTTGCTACTTGTTGAGGAAAGTGGCTCATTTGTCTTTTCGAATTTCCCACATTCTGGATTTTGTTGATCATACCCCAGTAGTAGTGTTAGTAGTGTTTCTGACATGTTCCTTTATTCTAATAGTTCCTATAAACTGGCCATTGGATCTAGAAGCCTGATCAGACTCAGGTTTCTTTTGGGTGCGGGGGCAGGGCAAGAATGTGTCATTTGTGGTGTGTATTTCCACCACACCACACAATATGTGGCACATAATGTTTGGTGCCCCTTTCTGTGATGTTAGTGGCCATCAGTAACCATTGCTTTGATCCATTATGGAAAATGCTTATATTCAAGTTTTGTCATTCTTTACTTATTGCCTAGAGTAACTTTCTCACCAACTGTTTAGCTATTTTGAGATAAAGTTTATGTGGGTCTTAGCTTGGGTTTCCGTGCAAGCAGAGACTGAGACAGGTTTTATTGGGGAGCTGTGGAAAGAATGAGAGATGATGAAGCAGAGAGAGCCAATTCAAGGGAGCCTCACCCAGTAGGCTGCTGCTTCAGGCACCTGATGGGTTGATTCTGTGTGATTTGCTTTCTGAGAAATGGTATAGACTGAGTGTCAGGATAGTTCATCTCGGTGAAGAAAAGGAGGAATGTTTATTTATCAGATTCTGTTCTCCGCTGGTAAAAGTTAGAACATGGAGCATTAACTCACAGACCCTTGAGGGCAGTGATGTTTGGGCACCTGTGTTTCCATGGACCCCCATTAACAGAGAAGCACTAGAGGGTGGTAGGAGGTAAGGCTATCTCAGGTTGTCTCGGCATGAAGTTCAACAGGGGCCACCCAGAACTCATTGCAGTGAGCACTTACCAGGTTGGTCATTGTTTGATGGGCATTTTAAGTAAAAAATCTTGGAATTTTTTTTTCAAGAAAAATATGAGTTCTAAATGCTAATTCCAATTTACTATTGCTTAACTTCTTTGATTTTTATATTTATCTCTTTTTAAAAAGATTTATTTATTATATTTAGAGGGGGGGGAGGGAGAGAGGCAGAGAGGGAGAGAAATATCAATGTATGGTTGCCTTTCACCTGCCTCCAGCTAAGGACCTGGCTGGAGACCTGGTTTGCAACCTGGTTACGTGCCCTGGCTGGGAATTGATCCAGTGACCTTTGGGTTCGCAGGCCCACGCCTTATCCACTGTGCCATCAGCCAGAGCTTATATTTATCTCTTTTACACTGAAAAATCTTAATTAAAAAATATTTATTTTTAGAGAGAGAGGGGAAGAGAGAGAGAAAAAGAGGGAGAGAAATATCAATGTGTGGTTGCCTCTCACGCAGCCCCAACTGGGGGCTGGCCCAAAACCCAGGCATGTGTTCTGACCAGGAATCAAACTTTGGTTCACAGGTCGGCACTCACCCCACTGAGCCACACTAGCTAGAGCTGAAAAATCTAAATTTTAAGGTCATTAATATAATTACTTACTACTAAAATTATGATTACTGAAGAGCAGTTTGTTTGGTTTTAACATTCTCTTCATTCTTAGAATATATATGTAAAGGATGTAGAGTGTATTTTAAAGTCACCTGACATAATTCCCTTTACATGGGTAAGGTACCAAATTAACAACCACATTCATTTGTTGAATTTTCCTTTTCAAGCTTTTAATTTTGTTACAATTATGTAAAATTTACATAATTCCAAATTCAAACCTACAAAACAAGAAATAGTGGGAGAACTCTAGCTTCTATTCTTATGTTTTCCATCTTTTCCCTGGCTCCCACATAGGTAACTATTTTACTTATTCTTCCATTTAAACAAACAAACAAACACACACACACATACACATTGTGTTCCTTCTTTCTTAGGCAAATAGCAGCATACTATATACACCTGAATCATCTTGCTAGCACTTTGTTTTTGACAAACTACTGTTTATCATTTTAAAAATCGTACTATCTTCCAGGCTCAATCTACCCACTCCTTGGAATAACTTGTTGATAGGTACCCTCAGCCTTCTAAAGTAAATGAACCTGAGTTTTCTAAGAAGCACTGTTATTCATTCCATTACTTCTGGCAAAGGTTCCTGTAGGGAGGAGGGAAGGAGGGGTTGGCAGTCCTAAGCAAAGCTGTCTAGAATGAATGAGAGCATGACCTTACCAGGAATTCTTCTTATTGTGGTAAAATATACATAACATCAAATGGACCTCTTTAATCATTTTTTAAGCATATAATTCAGTGGCATTAAGTACATTCACAATGTTGTACAACCAACACCACCGTCCATCTCCAGGGCTTTTTCACCCTCCCACACTGAAACTCTACACAAATTAAATTAATTCCCCATCACCTTCCCAGGATTTTTAACAAGGCTAAGTGAAAGGAGCACCTGCTTGCCAGGTGCAAGCTTGGGCACTAGGAAGATTATGTCCTCCCAGCAGGGCAAGGTTCTGGTTGTGACTAAGCGGACTCTCGGGTTAGCACTCCCACTCTCACCTATTGTCCCAGTGGGAGGAACCGGTATTTCCGGATTAGGGCCTCCGCCGGTGATCCCTGCTACGGGTGAGGTTGGTGGGGGAGGGGAAAGGAAGTTGATCATAAAAGTTAACTTTGCGCCAACAAAATCAACTAGCTTCCCACCCACTCCCGCCAACAAAACGAAGACCCCCAATACCCGTAGTCACACGCACAATGGCCCACAGCCATGTGTATTAAAGAGTACCAGAGCGCACAAACCAGGGGAGGATTAGAAAGACGACCTGGGCATGAATTAAGAAGTACAGGGCCTTGGCAGGGCATCTCACTTGGTTAGAGCAGCTCCCCGTCCCCAAGGTTGTGGGTTCGATCCTCAACCCACAAAGAAAGAAGCGCAGCGCACTGCCCAGGGCAGGAAGAAAGCTCAACGCAGCTTTGCAGAGAAGGGAAGAAGCAGGGCACGGCGCGCTGGCTACAGTGACCAGCCCCGAGGCGTGTGTGAGGCCCTTTTGGACCTTCTGGTCACCGCCAAGTAACGCTGCAATAAGCCGAGTCTCCTCCCTCCCTCCCTCTGGAGGAAGCAGGTGACAACTGCTGCCCACCCTCGTCCACTCGCAACCGCCACTCTCTGGCTCGCTGCCGCCCAACTCCCTCTGCGCCCCACCTTGGATATATTTTTATTATTTTCCTCAAACCTCCAAACAGGAAATAGCTTGAGTAACAATAATACACAGGAGCGGCCGCAGGCCACTTGAGCCCGCCCATTCTCGGGGCAGCCTCCTACTACTGTCCGGCTCCGGCTAGGCGCCGCCAGCGACGCGTGCGAGGTGCTCAGGGGACCGCGGCCCAGCAGTCGGCTGCGAGCGCGCGCGACCAAGTGGCGCGGAGAGCCGCCCGCATCCTGCGCCAGCCTCCGCCAGCCCCAGCCGCCGCAGCCGCCACCTGCCTCCAGGCGAGTACTGCACCCTCTGCCCCGTCCCTCCCTGGTCCGGGAGCGCCCGCGGAGCGTCGGGGCGCTGCTTGCCACCACGCAGAAATAGAGCCGCCCCAGGCACGGCAGCCGGGGCTCTGGCGTCGCCAGAAAACCTTCTCCTGCCCCAGCTTTGGCAAGGGAGCGATTTGCCGGGTGTGGCGGAGCGCTGCGCCCTTGAGCCGTGGTGTGGACGGAGGCGAGCGCAGCACCAGTACAGGGGAGTTGACGTCCCGTCCCACCTCCTATTACTTTGGGGTCTACTTTATTGAGCACTGATTTTTTTTTTTTTTCCTTTCTGGGGGTGCTTAGCTGACTCTTATTTCCCCATCCCTCCGCGGAATGTCAGCGCATCACAGGGTTTCTCTTGGGGAATCTTGTGAAAGTGGGTTCACCACGCACCTGTGGCAACCGCAGGTACTGGGGAGCCACTTTCTTTTTCCTGTCTGGCCTTGCGCCATACCCCCCAAGGGTAGGGAATTGTCTCACTTCCTGTTGAGCTTTTCTTTAACCAGATTTAAAGGGCCTAGGAGTTTCTGTTGGCACCGCCCGCGTTGGCGTACTGTCTGGAGGGGGCAGGAGCTGGGGCCTTGGACTTAGGTGGGCCGAGGGTCATTTGAAAGCCGGCAGGACTGCCTGACCCGCCCGGCCCGCCGGACCCCAGCGGCGGGGCTGGATACCTCCGCACACCTGACAGGCCGACCGCAACCCCGGAGGTGTTCGCGGGCCGCGCAGCCTGCAGAGCTGTGCCCTCAGCTTTCAGAACTTTGGAGAACCTGCGTGTGTTGTTGTTGCATTTTCTGACCCATTTGTAAGGGCGGGGCCGAGCTTGTGAACTTGTGGCAGGGCGTTGTCAGTTCTCTGGAACTGCTGCGCAAGGTTCTTCTATAGGAGACTCAGTCAAGACTGAGTTGGAACTCGGGTTGGATAAAAGCCACTGAATTCCAGGCGTTCTTTGAGCTTGAGAAGGGTATTTTCAAGACTGTTTTGAAGTTTGCACGAGGGCTTTCTGCAAAGCTGCCTCTCTCCTCTGTTACCACCCTTATCTTCCGTAGCTGGTTCCTAGTCCCCTTGGGACTCCTGGAAGTCCCCTTTCAGTCAGGCCACCTTTCCAAGTGTCTCAAAGCGTTTTTACTTAGAGGTGATTGGTTGGTAAGTTAAGTGCTTAACCAGTTTGCTTGAAAGATATGATCAATTCTGTTTTCCCATGAGAGGACCTAGTTCTAGATGGTTAGACTGATTAGAGTAACATATACTTTCAAGTGCTCAGGACATGTTGCTTCAGGTGAAGTCCAAGGCCAGGCAGCGCATCACCTGGGGACATATTAAAAATACAGGATCTTAGACCCCACCCTGACCTGCAGAATCAAGATCCCAAAGGGATCGTTTGCTTATTAAATACGTTTTGGAAACACTAGTCTAGGTTTTCCGTTCTGTGTAAGGAAGGATTTCATGAGACATTCTCATCGAGTCCTACGCTTGAACCTTTTTGCCAGACCAGAACACACAGTACAGGTGGCGTCACAGTCCCTCCGCCCCAGGGGGGCAGGCTCCTTGCAAGATTTGGACATGTGATTAGCATACTAGCTTGTGAGTATTTTTGTTCCTGGCTACTTGTATTCTTTTACTGTTCTTATGATAAAATACAAACAAAATCAAATTTACCATTTTGACCATTTTGAAGCGCACAGTTCTGTGGCACCAAGGATGTCCACAGTGTTGTGTAACCATCACCACCCTTCATTTTCAGACCCAAGGAGAAACTCTGACCCCATTAAACAATATTCCGTTTCCCCTTCATTCCAGCTCCTGAGCTTCTGGAGACTGTTAATATCTTTTTTGTAGGGTACAGAAGAGGTTGATTAGGAATGTAAATTAAAAAGTAAAGCCATGTCCACAGAATATAGACATTTGGAAATTCCTTGGTCACTGGTTTGGTGGACAAGGCATGCTAGTTCCAGATTCTTAGAGTGCTAGTGCTTTCGTTTAATAGCCACAACCCTGACCCATGAGGGTTTCCTTCTTGGTTTGGCTAGAGAGGGCGGGAGCAAGCAAGGGCTCAAGCGGCATTCATTTACTGAGCCTGGCAAAATCTGCCTCCGTGCTTTTAACTGGCTTTACTTTACATGGCCTATTTATATTTGATTTAGTATTTTTGTTTGTTTTTAATACTGACTCATTTTTTTGAAAGTAGTTGGAATGAACCTTAAGGAAAAAAGTTGTTGCTTGGTGTACAGGGTGGGGACACTTCCAGACTTCAGAAAGATTTGGAATAATCTTCTAAAATATCCTAGGTTATTTTATTAAAAATTTGTTTTTCAAAGCTCAGTCTTATAGTAAGTGCTTCCCCCTCCCCCCCCCCAAGATTTTATTCATTATTTTTAGAGAGAAGGGCAGGGAAGGAGGAAGAAAGGGAGAGAAACATCAATGTATAGTTGCCTTTCACCTGCGTCCAGCTAAGGACCTGGCTGGAGACCTGGTTTGCAACCTAGTTAAGTGCCCTGGCTGGGAATCAAACTGTGTGACTCTTGTGTTCACAGGCCAGTGCTCAATCCACTGAGCTACACCAGCCAGGGTGTTTCAGTTTTAATATTAAGTGAGTCTAATGGTCCAACAACATTATTTCTAGTTGTAAAAACATTTTTATAAATTAGAAAAACCTTGTAATAATGAAAGTCACCTGCTTGCTTCTGCTTAAAATTGTCCATCTTCTTGTTTAAAAACATGCTTTTTGGTGAGAACATAAATGTGAATTGGTGAACTAACAAATAGTTTTATTTATGGTCTAAGAGAATAATTATTATAGATCAATAATGTGGTTCAGAATACATAAACTATCAGGAATATTGGGAAGATGTAGTAAATAGCCAAGTAGTGGCAAATTCTTCAAATTCTTCCCAGCTTATTTTTTTTCTTGAAGACTCTTGGCTTTTCTTGTAGTATGACTTTTATCACAGTGAGCCTATCAGCTTGTAGGAAGGAACTTACAGCTTCCTTTGATTGAAAAGTCCCTTTAAAAGTATGAATGAAGATCATTCAAATAGGCACGATTTGGCAGGAAATTCTCCCGCTTCAGGAGATTCTTTCATTCCCAGAATTTCGTACTGTTACTTCCTTGCCATTCTAGTAAGGCAAAAGAGAAAAGGTTTTCTCTTGTCTATGATGTTTTCTTCTGAAGTAGCTATATAGTTCAGGGTTTGATTTGGTGAACAAATGTCACTTTATAGTCCACACATGAGGAAAAAATTCTTTAGACAATGTCCAGTGCATGGATGATATTATCAGTGATTCAGTGATGCCTGTAGAATCACTTGGTGAGTTTACTAAAAATGGAACCTCTCCCAACTACTCTAGATGGACTGAGTGAGAATCTCTACATTTAACCACACCTTGGGTGATTTCAATATGTCATTAGGTTTGGGAGTCACTGAGATAAACACACACACACACACACACACACACACGATATTGGAAAATTAATCTGAAGTTACAAGAGAACACAATTTTATATTAAACATGCAATAAAATGTATAAAGAAAATGTATAAAGAATCCTTCCTTAAAATTAGGTAGTCATTGTTTGAGGTTTGGCAGATCCAGTCAACACCTTTAAATATTGACCATTATTCTTGAGATCTGAGGTTCAGAATTCAGAATGTCCAAAGAACCCACTAGTCTCCATAGGAGAGATCAAGGTATTGGACTACTTGATTTAGTATCCACAAACATTTGTTTAGTGCCTATTGTGAATTAAGTATTTTTAGGTGTACAAAGTTTGTTCAAAAAGTATCTAGTCGTGTGCTATGAAAAATAGAGACATTTATTGAAGAAGATACCAGATATAAGAAACAATGTACATAGGACAATGACATCTCAGTCCCCTTCAGAGTAGGCACCTTAGGACCTCACAGTTTTCCTAATTGCCATCAGTTGCCCCATTGTATTTTCTTGAATCTCTTTGATGGTTTGAAATCTCTTCCCTGTCAAAAGTGATTTCAGTTTTGGGAAACTGAAAACCAGAAGTCCCAGGGTATCAAATCTGGACTATAAGGGGGCTGAGTCACCTGGGTGATTTGATGCTTTGCCGAGAAATTCTGCACAATACGTGATGCATGAGTGGATGAATTGTCAGGATGAAGCTGCCAGTCATCAGTTGCCCATAGCTATGGCCTTCTGAATCATCCAAATACTTTCTAAGGAGGAATGTGCAAGCTTAACACAAAATTGGATGCAGATTCGTTTTTCTTCTCAGGCATTTTGACTTTGATGACCACACAGTTCATGTGCTCACTCAGTGGCATCTATTACCCCAACTAACTAATCCAGTAAAGTCTCGTTGTTCATGATATGCTTTCCAGGCCACTCTCCTTGGCTGCCAGGGTACGTTGATGTTGAGCAAACTGTTCTCATTATATTCCACAATGGCTCAATTTTTTTCTGGACAGACCTCGTAGTTTCACTAAATCTTTGAGAGAGGTATTTTTTTTCTCCTCATTTTACAGATGAGAAAACTAAAGCCAACTGGGTCTTCTGACCCTAGACCATAGTTCTTTCCATGGTTGTTCCATGTAGAATAATAAATCTCTGCCTGCTAAGTCCCCTTCACCCCAGGAATCCATATATTTATTAATATCTTTTGGGACATAAGGTACCACAAGACTAATGATGAATGATTATACTTGGCTTGAATGTTGTATTAGTGTCCATCTCCCAGAAAAATCAAGTCCTGGGCATTTTGCTTAGTGAGAGCAGTCAGCTGTGCTAACTCTGCATTTTGGCTTGACAGAATCTACCTGGCACCCAAGATGTGCTACACAGTGTAGAAGAAAGGGCACAGGAAGGACTGACATCTACCTTGACAAGCTGACAGAGCAGTCGTAAACCTCATAAACTTGGAGCTATCACATCTCGGAATATAACATTATAGGAAGATAATTATCTTCCTCTAAGATTGCAGTAAGGACTCAAAAGGACTTTATTTGTAAAAGTGCTTGTAAGTTGTCAAATGATAGTGAAAACCTATCTTTATCATCATTTAGAAGAAATGTACATATGAAGGAGACCGAAAATGTCACAGATTTGAGGTCTCTATCACTTTTTAGTTAACCAAGTTTATAATTCTCTTCTAGCTTTAGGCCATTAAAAAAAAAAATCATATTGAGATAAAATTCACATATCATACAATTTACCTATTTAAAGTATATAGTTTATTGGTTTTAAGTATATTTACCACACTCAATGTTAAGGTATTTTTATTGCCCTAAAAAGAACAGAGCTCCTCCACAAACATCTCAGGCCCTTTGATTGGCAACTCCCAATCCCCTATGTCCCCTACCCTAAGCAGTCACTAATCTACCTTGTGTCTATGGTTTTGCCTATTCTGGACATTTCCTACAAATGGAATTACATAACATGGGATCCTATATGTCTGGCTTCTTTCACTTAACATAATGTTTTCAAGATTTATCTCCATTGTTGCATGTATCCATGCTTTATTCTTTTCATTGCCTAATAATATTCCATTATGTATATGCCACATTTTGTTTAATCATCTCTTGATGGACATTTAGATTGTTTCTACTTTTTGGTTATTATGATTGATGTATGCGTGAACATTCATGTACAAGTTATATGGGCATATGTTTTTATTCCTTTTGGGTACATACCTACAAGTGGAAAACATATGATAACTCTATGTTTAACATTTTCAGGAAATGCCAGACTGTTATGCAAAGTGGCTACTTCAGTTTACAGCCTCACCAGCAATATATGGTGTTTCCCATTTCTCCACATTTTCATCAACACTTATTAACCATCTGTTTTTATTTTAGACATCCTAGTTGGTGTGGTTTTCTTTTTTAAAAATTAATATTTTATTGATTATGCTACAACAGTTTCCCCACTAACCACCCCCACCACCACCACACACACACACCCTCAGGAAATCCTCCCACCATTGTTCATGTCCATGGGTCATGTGTATAAGTTCTCTGGTCACTCCATTTCCTATACTGTACTTTACATCGTCATGGCTCTTCTGTTACTACCTGTTTGTACTTTTCTTTTTTTAAACAGGGATAAGTTTTTCTTTTAAAAAATATTTTATTTATTTTTAGAGAGGGGAATGGAGGGAGAAAAAGAGGGACAGAAACATCAATGTATGGTTGCCTCTCGCACACCCCTAACTGGGTACCTAGCCCTCAACCCAGGCATGTGCCCTGACTGGGAATCAAACTGGTGACCCTTTTCATTTGCAGGTTGGCATTCAATGTACAGAGTCACACCAGCCAGGGCTATTTGTATTTCTTAATCCCCTCACCTCTTCACCTATTCCTCCACACCTGCCTCCCATCTGGCAACCATTAAAATGCTTTCCATATCCATGATTCTGTCTCTGTTCTTGTTTGCTTTGTTTGTTTTTTAGATTCAATTGTTGATAGATTTGTATTTTTTTGCCATTTTATTGTTCATTGATTTGATCTTCTTTTTCTTAAATAAGTCCCTTTAACATTTCATATAATAATGGTTTGGTGATGAAGAACTCCTTAGTTTTTTCTTGTCTGGGAAGCTCGCTCTTTACCCTTCCATTCTAAATAAAATCTTTGCTGGGTAGAATACTCTTGGCTCTAGGTCCCTGCTTTTCATGACTTTGAATATTTTTGCCAGTCCCTTGTAGCCTGCAAAGTTTCTTTTGAGAAGTCAGTTTATGGGAACTCCTTTGTAGGTACCTAACTCCTTTTCTTTTGCTGATTTTATGATTCTTTATCTTTAACCTTTGGCATTTTAATTATGATGTGTCTTGGAGTGGACTTTTTGCATCCGTCTTGCTTGAGACTCTACTTCTTGGACTTGTATGTATACTTTCTTCATCAAATTAGGGAAATCTCTCATTATTTTTTCAAGTAGATTTCCAATTTCTTGCTTTTTCTCTTTTTCTTCTGGTACCCCCTATGATGTGAATGTTGGACCTTTTGAAGTTGTCCCAGGGGCTGCTTATGTTATCCTCATTTTTTGGTCAGGGGGGGTGGATTCTTTTTTTCTTATTGTTGTCTGATTGGTTATTTTTTGCTTCCTTATGTTCCAAATCGTTGACTTTAATCTTGGCTTCATCCATTCTACTGTGGTTTCTTTGTAAATTGTTCTTTATTTCAATTAGTGTATCCTTGAGCATCCTTATAACCAGTGTTTTTGAGCTGTGCATCTAATAGGTTGCTTTTATCCATTTCATTTAGCTCTTTAATGGAGTTTTGATCTGTTCTTTCATCTGGGCCATGTTTCTTTGTCTCCTCATTTTGGCAACCTCATTATGTTTGTTTCTATGTATTGGGTAGAGCTGCTTTGACTTTATGTCTTGGTAGCATGGCCTAATATAGTAGGTGTCCTGTAGGGTCCAGGGCCACAGCCTCCAGCCTCCCCTATCACCCAGTCTGGCTACTCAAGGTATACCCTTAATGTGGGTTGAGTCCACCCTTCTCTTGTAGTTGAGACTTGATTGCTGTTGGCAGGTCAGTGGGAGGGAGTTACTCAGGCCATTCAGCTGCAGGGACTGGCTGTGATCACTGTCCACCAACTTCCACCTCCATAGAGGGTCAGCTGTGCAGTGGCAGGGTGGTGGTCTGACATGGTCTGTAGCTGTCCACTGGTGCGCTGGCCCTGGGGTTTCCCAGGTGGTTCAGGCCAAGGTGAGCCCCCACCTGTGTTTTGCCCAAGGTCACTCTGCCTGAGCTATAAAGCAACCTGAGATGCTGCTACTATTACCCAAAGGGAGCTCATTAATGTGGCATGCTGGGGTAAAACCCAACAATTAGTGTTGAGAAAAGCAGGTCTTTATTTACAATATTCCAACTTTGGGAGGGCTGGGAGCACTTCAACTTGGAGTCCTGTTGTTCCATGAGACCCAGCACTTACCTTGCTTCCCAAAAGTCTGTAAGCCCAAACTTAACCCTTCCCCATTCCTTGTCAGATCTCTCCTTCATGATCTTAGGTACATTATCATCAGCAATAGCCTAGAAAAGCATATGCCGTGTTGTACTGGATCATGGAGTCCACAAAAAGCACAAGTCCCGAGAGAGTGTCCTCTCTGTATGTCCCTAGTTCCAGGAGTCCAGGTCTATAAGGCAGAGTCCTTGGTGACTTTAGTCAGCTGGAGTGGGCACGAGCCAAAGCAGCAGCGCGCCTGCTTGCTTAATAGCCTAGGCCCTCTCCCATGGTGGACCAGCTGTCCTACAAAGCTGCCTAGCTGCTGCATCACAGCTATCTCCCTACAGACCAGACCTTGTAGCCTGTCTACACCCTTCCACAGGGTGTACACCCTTCCACAGGATGGCTTCTCTTCATCCTTCCAAAACTGCATGGATCCTTCTTCCACACTAGACTTCATGGCAGACTGCTGGGCCCTTCTTCATCTTTTTCAACTGCATGGTCTCCTTTTCTTATGCAGGCTGGTTCCTTTTCTTATGGCTGCTCCAGTCCTTCTGCTTTCCCCATCAGGAAAGTCTTGTCCATCTTCTTGTCATTTATATGCAAAGTATCTTAAACAGTATCATCTGCCCTTTAGCTGGCCCTAGCTACCAGCCTGCCATACATATGCAAAATACCTTTAAAACTGTATTTTCTCCCTTCCCCACCCCCAAAAATTGGGCTGTGGGGATTTTCTGGGGAGGGGGTGGGCTTTGCTCTGTAACACTACTTGTGCTGGGCTTGGAGATTCCCAGGCGAAGCCAGGCTGTGAATCTCAGCTGGCTGCTGGTAGTGCCGGGTCTGGGGCTCACTGAGGCAGCTGTTGCTTGTTTGATAGGGTGTAGGAAGATGTGAAGCCTGAGACAAGACCAGCCATTCATATGGAAAAGAAACTTGGGTGGGCCCATAAATTGGGTGGAGCCGAGTCTCTGGGGATCTCCAAGGCTGGCCAAACACTGTTAGCCAGGTCGATGGAGCCTCAGATATGGCACCAGCTTGCTGGCTCAGTCTTGATGGGCGTGGTTTCTTTAATTCCATAGTTGTCAGACTTTCATTTGACTTGATTTCTGACCGTTCTGAGTGATGGTTGTTCTGTATTTTAGTTGTAATTTTGATGTGGTTGTGCAAAGAGGCAAGCCACGTCTGCCTATACCACCATCTTTAATAGGAAGCCCCAAAGTGGTTTTCATTCACACTTGTCTGATGGCTACTGATGTTGAACATCTTTTCATATGTTTACTTATTAGGCCAGTCTTTCCTGATTTTTAATTTTTTTTCCTAAGGGAGGAGTAGATAAAGAGGAAATGAGTTTTGAATAGATTTCCTAGTTTCAATGGTTTAGAAGAATACTGAAAATGTAAATTGTGTCCATTGCTCTTTTTTGTTTGTTTTAGTGAGTAAGATTTTTATTTAAAATTTTTTAAATTATAAACAAGCCTGGAAAAATTATATCCATATATAGGCATAGATATAGATATAGATGAAGATACATGAGAAATACACTCTTGAGTGTGTATGTCCAACATACACGTCAGAATGTTTATCTGCTTGCTTGAGCAACACAGAAAACTCCCACCGTATACGTCTTCTTCAATTTCATGTATAGTCCAGTGTCTCTAGGCATATTTAGGTGCTAGTATTCCGTTGCTCTTTTGAAATTCATTTCAGTTTTGGCTCATCTTTGTATTTGCCTTAGGGCCTGGCCTCATGCATATTTTATAGTACTTTATGTTTCAGAGCATTTGAGCGAAGAATTAACAAACACATAACTTCCTGGAGGTGCAGGGGGAGTAAGCAGGCAGGGACATATTATTCTGCATGTTGACTTAATATCCACTAAAAAAGCATGCCTCTTGCCCTGGCTGGTGTGGCTCAGTGGATTGGCGCTGGCCTACAAACCCAAAGGTCGCTGGTTCAATTCCCTAGTCAGGGCACAAAACCAGGTTGCAAACCAGGTCTCCAGTCAGGTCCTTGACTGGAGGCAGGTGAAAGGTAACCCATACATTGATGCTTCTCTCTCTTTCTTCCTCCCTCCTTGCCCTTCTCTCTGAAAATACTGAATAAAATATTTAATTAATAAAAAAGCATGCCTCTCTCAGATGTTAATAACATACCAAAAAATACATTGATGTCAATGGTGGACATTTTAAACACTTTAAAATATTATTTGATATTGGTTAATATGTCCATTCTACTTATTAAAGTATACAATAAAATTTAAAAGTCATGTTAATAAGTTGTTTATGTATTTTATTAGGGAATTCTTTGTTTTACTTTTATGTACTCTGAAAGGAGGTAGACTGCTAGACATTTTTGCATGCATTAGTACATTTTTGTTCTTTCCTTCAAGCTACTTGGCAGTGTTTTTCCCCCCCCCGGATAGCCATGTGGAAATTACCTTCATGCTGTACAGTTACAAATCAATAATGGATTTTTAAAATACCTGTTGCATTTGGAGGTCCACTATATTTCCCTTGGGTTGTACTATTTTGGTGTCGTATTACTGGTAAATGTAGGTAGGATTAAGAGACATAGGAAAGTCAGCTGGATTTAGAAAAGGAACATTACTTCCGTTAGAGAATTGTTTGAGACAGCCATGGGGGAGGCAGGTGGAAATGTGTGATGGATGCAGTGGTTCGCAATCACTAGCCTATATCCGTATCACCCAGAGAGCTTGTTAAAGCAAGCACACATCAGTGGCCTCACTCCCTGAGTTCTTAAGAGTAGGTCTAGGGTCAGAGCCTGGAATCTGCCCCTGAGAATCCCTGGCATGTACCCAGGTGCTGCTGCTGCCTCTGGTCCGGGCATCACACCATGAGAGCCAGTGGTTTGGAGGCATTTGAAAGTGTAGGACCGGAGCAGGAGTGAGGGAATGGGTAAGGCTCCAGGTTGGCCTGGGCACCCAGGAGCTTGCTGACACCAGGGAGGAGGGTACAATTGGGGGTGGGGCGTAGACAAGGGCTGAGGACTGAAATGCAGGGATGCAGTGGGGAGGGGCTGCTGGAAGAAGAAGAACCTCTGAGATGGGGAAGGAATGGGGTGAGGTTATGAGGACATCAAGGCCAGTGGGGGCCCCACAAATTATAAACAGGAGTGAGGACGTGTCTGGAATGTGAGCTGCAGAGCAGGGGCTGGGCTGTCCTCTGGATGGCGGGTGTGGGAGCTGTGCAAGCCTCATCTGTCCATCACTTTCAGGGAGGCCAGCATTACCTGGTAGAGGCATGTGCTGCTTGGGGCCACAGGGTCAAGTGTGGACTTTGCTTCCTAAGATAGTCCAGAGACCATGGTCCTGGAGTACGACTGACCATTCTCCTCTTGCCTGTCGCTGCTAATCATCAGCCACCTGGAACCCAGCCGAGCTCTGTAAACCAGCAGCTTTAACATCCGTGTTGCCTCGTGTGTCTGGTCTCAGCATAACTTGTATAAGCCGATTCCGAGTGGGTACTGACAATCCACATTATGAAGGTCAGATTTGCTACAGAGAAAAATCCAGGAAAGGCAGAGGCCTGCTGCTATTGGATCCTCTGAAATTGAGCTGTAGCCTACCATTTTTGTGGTTTCACAAAGTCGGGACAAACATCCCCACGTGTTGTTGTATAGTTTATTTTAAAGGAATCCTCATGCATCTGAGGATGTAAGACATGTCTCTGGGTTTTGGGAAAAGCACAAAGCCTGCCCCAGGGCATTCTCTGTTATCCTTTGGGGGCACTGGTCATTAGCCAGGTGAAAGATGTTTAACATCTGTGGTTGTCAACCTAACTGCCCAGCTCTGCGTGGGACTTGCTGGTGTGGTCGGAGCTGTGGAGCAGCTGCCTACTTTAGACTCGCCTGTTGTCCCCAATCCTTCTCAGCCAGTTGCACACTTTCCATTCCTGCCTGGCCCCTGCAGGCCCCGGACATGACTCCTCTGGTGAGTGGACAGGACCAGACAGACAGGAAGTATTTCAAAATCCTGCTTCTGTGCGGGGACAGCATCTCGGGAGGCCTGACATCACCTCAAGGCTCAATGATTCACCAGGAGGACTTCACAGATAGTTGCAGTCACCACTTTGATGATTACAGTAAAGTCGGCAAGGGGAAAGGGCACACTGAATGAAATCTGAGGAGACCAGGCGGCAGCTTCCAGCGTCCTCTCCCAGGGGAGTCCCATAGGACGTGCGTGCATGCTTAATTCCTACAGCAAAGACTCTGGCTTCCGAGAGTGAAATGTTGCCCACCAGGGAAGTTCCTTAGAGACTCAGTGGCCCGGGTCTGTTCTGGGGACTTACTACTTTGGCACACTGTGCATAATATGCACCTAAAGTTCAGACTTCCAGAAGGAAGCAGGTGTTTATCATAACCTACATTGTTTATGCATAGTTTAGGGACAGGAAGCCACTCCTGCAGTCCTGGGAATGGTGGGAACCTTCCCAAAATCCAAGTTCACAGATGTCAGCCAAGGGCCACCCTTGTAAGTAGGCCTTTCAAAGGGGTGTTAGCACTTCTGTGCATAGCTGGAGATGAGAAAGGCAAGTGAGGGTGATGGTGGGCAGGGTCTGCTCATGCTGCAGGAGCTTTGGTCCCTCTGACCGAAGCTGGGAGGGCAGAAGTGGACCTGGTTTTGCTCTCAGATCTTGGTTTGGAACTAGTGGCATTCCTTTACTATGTGGACCAAGAAGAAGGGCAGTACAGATTGGCGGAGTTCAAAGCCCTGTTTATTCATGTATTCATTCATTCTTAACATGCTCTGTTGATGGCTGTATTCTGCCAGGCACCGTGCCAGGCGGTAGGGATTTGTGGGCAGCAGAGCAGTCTTCGCTCTCTCGAGACCCACGTTCCCCAGGGAGACAAAGAGGCAGTTATGATTCATTACGATGAGGGCATAGGAAGGGCTCCCAGGCACTTACCCAGCCTCAGTGGCTGTCAGCAGGCATGAATTTTGCAACCTGGGTAGGAATCATATTTCCACTACTTACTATCTTTGGGGCCCTGGGCGGGTAACTTAGTTCCTTGGTTACCTGAGTTTCTTCACCTGAAAATGGAGAATTTACATCCATTTCTTAAGGTTAATGTAAGAACTAAACAAGGTAACACATGCAGGGCACTTACCTCAGTGGCTGGCACAGTGGACACGTTCACTAAAGAATAACCATCTAGGAAGGATGTGTTAGCTAGAGGGAATGACAGCTACATACCCCACAGAGCCTAATGTCATAGGCATCCCTGCCTCCCTCCAGCCCTGGGCTCAAAGGTATGTCATGTGCTGCCTTCCTGATAGCTTGCTCTGCTTACTAGTCAGAGAATGATTCTTGTTTTTGCTTTCTCTCTCTCTCTCTCTCTTTTCTTAAGATTTTATTTATTATTTTCAGAGAGAGGGGAAGGGAGAGAGGCAGAGGGGGAGAGAGACATCAATGTATGGTTGCCTTTCACCTCCCTCCAGCCACAGACCTTACTGGAGACCTGGCTTGCAACCTTCTTCTGTATCCTGGCTGGGGAATTGAACCAGTGACCTTTGGGTTCGCAGGCTGCTTTTTCTCTCTTGATGATACTTTTCCCTCTTCCTGAAATTCCTCAGATCCTTTTGTCAGCCTAAGGAAAGTCTACTCATATAATTGAGACCTATCTCAAGTGCCTTCTCTGCGAAGGCTTTCCAAACTAAGATCCTCAGAGACAATTGTCCTCTCCTTTCCACATTCCTGTTCCATGGCCGCTCACATCTCTATTACAGCAGGCTGGGTTGCAGTTAGTTGTCAGTTTATTAGACTGGGTGATTCTCGTGGATGGAGATGGTTTGGCATTATTTATGTGTCCAGAGTCAATCAGAGTGTTTGATGGGGAGGAGCCCAGTGGTGGTTCGGGTAGGGAATGAATGAATGAATGTTAGGTTGAACTAGAAAACTCAACTGGAAATGGATGCAAAGTCAGCAAAATAGGTCTCTGCTTTCAGAGTAAGGCTTACCGTCTAGAGGGGTGGAGGCAGGTGATAAACAGGTGAACACAAATATATAATTAGCACTGAGAAGTGACTGCAGGAAAAGTGTGGCGGGGCAGCAGGAACAGGGAGAGATGGTCCAAATGTCAGTGCCCTGGGGCGTGTGTGCCATTATTTTCTGTTCTGGAGGCTAGAAGGACTGGTCAGGCAGGGGCCATACGAGGACTCCCCCAGATTGGGCTTGGGAGGAGGATACAAGATTGCCGGTACCTAAGCTGCCAAAGCTCAAGGACCATGAGGAAATCTTAAGTGGATGGTCAGAGCGCTCCACTTGGAAGCATGGAAATAGTGGGGATTTGATGTATTCATTAAATTTGATTCTTCCACAACAATAGGTGCTATTATTATTCCCTGTTTACAGATGAGGAAATTGTGTCCAGGTCACATAGCTAAGTGTGAAGCTGAGATTCAAATGCAGGCAGCCTGGTTCTGGGGTGCAGGATCTTAGCCATTATACCTTGCTGGCTCTTAATTATGAAGTAAACTCTAATATTATTGGATACCTATTATATGGGTCCTGAGCAAAAAAAAAGACATGAGATATATAAAGATAACTGTGTGACATGACATCGTAGGTCATCATAGAACACTGAGGAAGACATACCTGTAAAAGCATGATTTTTTGAAGTCAATTAAGATTTATTGAGACTAACAAGAACCTTTATTTACCTTTCTTTTAACTGTACTGTATTGATTCATCACCAGAGGGAAGTATTTTGCTTTTTCAAATGTCTCTGGTGGCTGAACTGCTGACAAAAAAAAATACTGGTTAGGGTGTAGTGGGCTGACTCATTAAGTTAAAATTCACTATTTATTTTTATAAGAGTTTATAATGTGATGAGAATAACTACATGATGGTGAAAGGTGTCCTAAAATAGATAATACTGTCAAGCTGTAATTTGAGAAAAAATAGACATATTTATATAAAAGAGAGGTTTTTTTTTAACTTGAACATAAATATAGGTAATTTAGAAATATTTTATAGGAAAATATAAAATGAAATGACCTAAGAACCTGTGACATTTAAGGGCATTGACCATTAGGGTTGTGTGGAAGGTCAGTGACTCCAGAAGTTAACTCACTTTCATTTTCTGGGTAAGGGTGTGCAGGGGAAAACCCAGCCCATGAAGGGGAAGATAAGAAGGACAGTGACCCCTTGGTGGGAAGCCAGCTTGGTGATGGTGCTGGCAGGGCCTCCTGGAGAGGAGTGTCTGGCCACAAACTGCACATTTGGATCCACTGAAAAGAGCAGATTTGGGAAAGAGGAGGCGAAGGAAGGGGGAAGCCTGCAGCCGTGAGGAGGGCGTCTGAGGGAGGGTAGGGGTGAGATACCCCCTGTCTCAGAGCAAGCCGCACCCCTGCCCAGGGGCACATGCTCCATCTGGATCATCAGGTGCACGGGGACCTGCTCTGGGAGGCAACAGACCTTGAATATTGGCTCTTCCACTTAGGAGCTGCATGAACTAAGGCAAGTTTCTCAACTCTGAGCCTCAGCTTCCTCCTGGTAAAAAGGGGTCATTAATTTTGCCTTCTCCCTGAAGTGGTGCGGCTCAAATTTCATTGCTCTTTTGGTTTGGTTATTCTCTGTCTCAGGTCTGCAACCTCCATTCTTAAAAGGGGGAAGGTTTCGTCCAGCCTCCCACACTCTGAACCAACGATCATTTGCTCTTTCCTCAAGGGACAGAATCTAGATTTCAGAAGAGTGGACTTTCTTAGCTTTCCTTCAAGGTCTTTGCATATTTTTCTGTAGGTCTCCAGATCCTAGCAGTCACAGCTCATCTTTTACTTATTTTTTTTTTTATTTTTCAATTACAGTTAATATTTAATATTATTTTGTATGAATTTCAGGTGTATAGTAGAGCGGTTAGATAATTATATGTTACATTGTGATGCCCCAGTAATTGAGTACCTACTTGGCCCCATGCATAGTTATCACAATATTGTTGACTCCATCTCCTACGCTGTACTTTACCTCCCTGGGACTATTTTGTAACCACGCATTTGTGCCTAATCCCTTCACCTGTTTCACCCAGTCTCCCAAAGCACCTCCCGTCCAGCAACCCTCAGTTTGTTTTCTGTATTTTGAGCCTTTCTCTGTTTTGATTGTTTATTTTGTTCTTTAGATTTCATGTATAAGTGAAATCATATGATATTTGTCTTTCTCTGAGTGGCTTATTTCACTTAGTATAATACCATCTAGGTCCACCCATGTTGTCGCAAATGGCCAGATTTCATTCTTTCTAATGGTTAAATCATGTTCCACTGTACATATACACCACTTCTGTATCCACTTATCTATTGATGATTATTCAGGTTGTTTCCATGTGTTGGCTGTTGTAAACAATACTGCAATGAAGTAGGGGTACATATATTCTTCTGAATTAACATTTTGGGTATCTTTGGGTGTATATTCAGAAGTGGAATCGCTGTCATTTTTAAGTTTTAAAAGAGCCTCCATACTGCTTTTTACAGTGGCTGCACCAACTGTGCACAAAGGTTCCCTTTCCTCCACATCCTCACCAACACTTAATCATTTGTGGATTTGTTGATGATAGCCACTTTGACAGGTATGAGGTGATACCTCATTGTAGTTTTAATTTGCATTTCTCTGTTGATTAGTGACATTGGGCATCTTTTCATATGTCTATGGGCTATCTGTCCTCTTTGGAGAAGTGTCTGTGCAGGTCCTTCACCCATTTTTTAATTGGTTTTGTTCTTCTGATGTTGAGTTCTTCATGAATTTTGGACATTAATTTTTTCTTGGATATATAACTGATTAATATAGTCTCTCATTCAGGAGGTTGTCTTTTCATTTTGTTGATGGTATCCTTTGCTGTCCAAAAAGTTTGATGTAGTCCCATTTGTTTATGTTTTCTTTTGTTTCCCTTGTCTGAGGAGATATATTGAGAAAAATTATTGCTACAAGAAATGGCTGAGATTTTACTGCCCATGTTTTCTTCTAGGATTTTTGTGGTTTTGAGTCTTACACTTAAGTCTTTAATCCATTTTGAGTTTATTATTGTATATGGTGTAAGAAGGTGGTTTAGTTTCATTTTTGTGCATGTATCTGGCCAATTTTCCCAAAAGCATTTATTGAATAGACTGTTTTTATTCTATTGTGTATTCTTGCCTTCTTTGTCAAAAATTAATTGACCATATTTCTGGTCTCTATTCTGTTCCATTGATCTATATGTTTGATTTTATACCAATGTCATGCTGTTTTGATTATTATAGCCTTTTGGCATAGTTTGATATCAGGTAGCATGATTCCTCCAATTTTGTTCTTCTTTCTGAAGATTGCTGAGACTTTTGGGGTCTTTTGTGGCTCTATATAAATTTTTGGATTATTTGTTCTAGTTCTGTGAAATATGCCATTGATATTTTGTAAGGAATTTCATTGACTCTAACTGCACTTGTTCTTGCCTGTAGAGAAATGAGGATTGACGAAGAATTCTTGAGGAGGTACTGGGGACTGAAGGACAGGTGGGAAAGGTAGAACAAAGGCAAGGAAGAGAAGAGATTACATACATTGATGCATATATAGTGTCTCATTTATTATTAAAACCACCCATGTGGTGTGGTCTTATTCCAGTGGTACAGAGGATGAAATAGGTTCAGAAGGGTCAAGTAACTTGTTCAAGGTCCAGCAGGTGTTAATCAGCAGAAGTGGGATTCAAACTAAGCCTTTCTATTTAAGCACAGCTATCCTTCCCTGTGTCATGCATGAAGTTGGTATGATTGGGCACCACCAGAATAGGTGAAGCAGGCTTCCAGGTCTCATGCCAGGAGAACCAGCAGGAGGGTGCAAGAAACAGGAAAAGGCATGAGTGGCTGCTGCTGGGGGCTGGGCAGCAGGCTGTCTCTGAATACCTAGTTGGCTAGGTGGGAGGCTAGGCTTGGGTTGTCAGATTTGGTGGCATCCTGTTCAAGGTAATAATAGTTTAAACCCGGTAGTGTGTTCTGAGGATGACTGTGAAGAGAAGGGGTTAGTTTGGGCTACAAGGGCTTGAATCTAGGAGAGCCACAACCAATTTTCTTGAACTCTGTAATAATTTTTTTATATCATATAGCCTGTCCTGTCCTTCTTACCGTATTCTGATGGATCACCTGAGTAGTGGATATGTAAAGATATCTATGAAGATATTAAGTCAGTGAATGAAGTGACTTGCATAAAGTCATCTGATTTATTTGTAGCAGAGCCTGAAAAGAAAGAGAGACAAATAGCTGCTTTTCTGACTCTCCTACTTTTAGTAAGGCTTTTTCCATCTCCCTGAAAAGCAGGCCACACCCTGTAAAATGGCCTGTTTGTGGCATTAGTTCATTTCCATTTTTATACTTCTAAAGCACAGGAGATGTTAAAATACCCAGTGAAGAAGGATGCCCATTGTTGTCCTCCAGAAGAAACAAAGGACAAGTAATCAGTTCAAAGAGAATGTTAGTCTAGTCTCAGTTTTTATGTGCAATTTTATCATTCAGACACAGATTTTGAGCATCCTGACATAAAGGGCATTTTGGGTCACACATTAAACTTTTTTAAAAATAGCAAAATATATTTTAATCAGGCAGTTGCAGTTGTAAAGAATTTCTGAAGTTCACATAATTAACCAAAGTAATGCATATTTCTAAAGGACTTCTATAATTATAAAGAAAAAGCCATGTAGTTACATATCTCAATGGAGTATTTTGACTAGATTTCCCCCACTGTGTTATTGTCCTTATGTAGTATTATGAAGTTCATACAAAGATGACAATTTTTAAAAATTAATAAATAAGTAAATTAGAAAGCTGAACAGTATCATTTATGGGAGAAAAGCAGATTTTTTTCTAATTATTTGCTGAGGCAGAATTCTTTTCCTAATGAAAGCCCCGATTTTAATTTTGTATGAGCGCATCATAGCTAAAGCCCACTTTGCAAGAGTTGTATGTTAAATGCGTAAAAAATTTCTGTAGAAAATGGAACTTTAAAATGTGCCATTTACAAAGTATTGTGTCACTTTTACTGTAGTGAAACAACTTCCAGCAGGTAACAGGTTTAACTGGATGTTTTTTCTTAGCTCAGGCCTCTCTTATTTGGGAGGGCTGTAGAGTAACTTTTATCACGCGTCATTAGAAATACAATTTGTTAGAACAAAGCCTGTTGTGTAAGTATAATTACACCTTCCTGTCTGATTAAATGAGGGCTGTATTGGAGCTTTTTTCAGCCTTGGCAGCTGTAGCCAACCAAGTCCGGCCTATAAAAGCATTCCTGTGACTAACTGGTACTAATTGTTTGCAGAACAACCAGTGGGAGTAATATTCATGCATACTATGGAAATGAAATATTCCAAATCCAAATGGTTTAGCTTTTGTTTTCACCACTTTATTGTGGTCAGATTATTTGTGCAATCAGGACAAGCACAGTGGGAGCTCTTAGTCTTTTTGTGGTTGTTGGAACATAATTTAGCATTAATCTGTTTGGGTCTCTTGGTTTATAAATGAGGAAATTGAGGCTTAGGGAGCAGTTGAAGGGTTAAGTTCCCAACCTTTGAGCTTTTTTTGCTCCCACACCCTTATCTGAACCCTACCATGTATATGACTGAGTATATTCATTTGTAAATTATGCGCTGTAATGTAACAGTATATATTCATTTTTAAAGTTCATATGAATATTTATAAACAAATACTCAAACTTTCAGCGAATGAGAGAAAAAAGGAAATAGATGGTTTAATATTTTCTTTCTACACCCTAAAGATTGTTGATGTGTGCACCCCACTTTGGAGACCACTGATTTAGGTCATTCAGGTTAGGAGAAAAAAAGGAAAATAAAAAGAAATTTGCCATTGAGGAAAGAGAGAATCTGTATAAGAAGGTTCATGATTTGGGGGTTTGGGAGTGGGTCTGGGACACTTAACCGACTGTGGGTATCTAAGTGAATCAGAGTTAGTACATAAAGGCTCCCTCTTCGACTTTAGTTCCTCTTGATATAAGAGTTTATTTAGATGAGGGGCAGTATAACTCATATTACAAAGGAAAAAAATAGCTTGAATAAGTTGTTCAGGGAGGTGTACAAGTCCAAACTTCTTCAGAGTGGCAAAAACATAAATAAAGCCAAATTTCACAAATGCCAGTTTCTTAGATTTAGTAGAAGCGTGCCTGGGGTCACCTGGGATGACAGTGGCTTTAGGTACAGATGGATCCAGAAACTCAATGGCATCACATTTCCTGTTTATTTCAGCTACTAGTGATGAGCCCTCTCTGCTAGAGACGGAACATGACTGTGTATAGTGCTAACTACCGTCAGTGCTGGCTAGCAATTCCAATGAGAGGGTGTGTCTCTCTGAATGTTATGTTTTCATCCCAGGGAATACTGGTCAACCCAGTCTAGGTCATGTGTACCATGACCCATTAGGTGGGCCACTATGATGGAAAATTCAACTTTACCCCATGGAAAGCAGGCCAGGAAGGTCCTCAAAGCTGAGAGGAGACACTTAATAAAAAAGGGAGGAGGAGGCAGTTTCTGCACATCTCCAAACAATGTATTTTCATGCTAGTAGAGCACACCCATGTTGGATTCTAGAGGTATTAAAAATATATTTAAGGCCCTGGCTGGTAGCACAATGGTTAAGGTGCCGGCCTGCGAACCTAAAGGTCGCAGGTTCAATTCCCCAGCCAGGGCACATAACAAGGTTGCAAACCAGGTCTCCAGTCAGGTCTGTGGCCTGAGGCAGGTGAAAGGCAACCATACATTGATGTCTCTCTCCCTCTCCGCCTCTCTCCCTTCCCCTCTTTCTAAAAATAATGAAATAAAATCTTTTTAAAAAATTATATTTTCAAATAAAATCTCTGAACATTTAAAAATATATATATATATATATATATATATATATATATATATATATATATATATTTAAAACAAAAACAGTCGAAAACATATTTGGTTCCCAATCTTTGCTATTGACTCAAGCAAAGAGTTTATAGCCGTTAACATGCATTACTATAAAATGACAACTGAACCTCCTTCATTTGTCACAGTGCAGCCTTTTAGAGAAAAGCTTTTATAGATGAGCAGATCTGCTTCTGATTTTAGTTCATCCAGCAGCACACAGGCTTTTTGGGCCAATTATTACCAGACCTGGAGATAAATCACCTCCTGCGTCATTAATACTTGAAGGATTATCAGTCTGAAAGATCTATGTACAGATTAATTGGGGAGTGTCCCTTAGATGGCTGTGTTTAAAATCACAGTCGTCCTGCAAATCATTTTCATGAGTGCCTTATTCAAAATTCCTTAGCCTTACGTAACACTGACATTGCAGGGAAATCAGAGTGATCCTTTTCTTGATTTATGTGTGGTTTGGCCTCCGCCTGGCTGCCACCCTGACCCCCCACCTAGAGTTGAACAGTTCTGGGGGAGATCACAGAGCATCTAAAAGCACAGCGACTTCAGTCGCTTTAGCTGAAGAGGGATCAAAATTTGCAAGACCTTGTATTGAGAGAGAGACAAGATGAAGTACAAGAAATACATGGCTATTCTGGAAGCAGCAGTTGGTATCACCCCTCTTAACAAAAGGGAGCTTCTACCTGAGAGCAGAAGACACGTGAGCCTCTGGCAGTGCCCCAGGTAAGCAGAGGGGGCCAGAGGAGGCTTGTGGGTGTTTGGGGGCCTACAAGGGAAGAAGGGTCATCTCTCTCATGAGGACAATACATGTGGAGTTCTTCATGGAGAGCTTGGTGGGTATGGTCTTCCCAAATGGATTTTAAAGTAGCCAGGAATGAACTTAATAGTTATAATACCCTAGGAAATTCCTGGTGTGATAGCCAAGAAGATGAAGTCAAGAGCTGATGTTTACATCCTGGCATTTTAATTTTCCAATTTTTAAAATTTCCCCCACAGTCTAGCAATATAAATGTAAGTGTACCTTTTCTCCCCTACAATGCAAGTATGTCTCTGACTAACGTGTATATGTAGACTGTGTTTCAGGTAAATCCTTTTCTTGAAACAGCAGTTCTTCACATCTCTTTCTAACGTCCTACTGTTTTTTACCTCATTGAAGAAGGGTTTAGACATTCTTTTCTGAATGATTAGAGGCCTTGTCCTGACTTTTTTTTATCCCTGAAATCTCTCTCTTGGATCCTTTACACATGGAGGAGAAGCTTACTTTAAGGTGCCTGTGTAGTGGTATTTTTAGTGAATGAATTTAGTTTTTGAAACTGAGTGAGCCACGCATTGGCACTTGCCCAAGGATCAACTCAAGGTATCTGTGTAACTAATAATATTTCTTTTTAAACAAAGTTACTACCTTAAAAAATAATATAAACAATTTACATTTATTGTGGAAGATTTAGAAAATATAGAAAAATAAGGGGGAGCAGATCACCCATAGTCCAAGCTCTCTAAGATAATTAACTGTACTCTTTTATCTTTTAGATTCTCAACTGGGTTGTGGGGATGGGGGTAGGGGAGGACATTTGTCAATGTCTAGGCACATTTTTGTTACAACCTGGGGTGGGGGATGGTGAAGGGGCAGTGCTACTGGTATGTAGTAGATAGAAGCCAGAGATCTTAAAATGGACAGGCCAGTCCCTTATAACGAAGAATTAACCAGCCCAAAATGTCATGTTGAGACATGTGATTTAGGTAGATTTTCTTCCCATTTGCCAAAGGTAATTTTTTTTAGAAATAAATGAGGTATTTCTTTCAGAAATCTTAGGGATGCTTTAGAATGGAATCCTGAGACAGCATTATTATTATTATCATCATCATCATCATCATCATCATGATCATCATCATGTTACTGTCCTCTTAAATAGTAAGTGGAATTGTTCACATATATGAAGGGGACAAGAGACATATGGTGACTCTAGGGGGGTCCAAGTGGATTAATGTTCTTCATTGGGGACTACAGAAAACATGTTGGAAGGATCAAATTGCGATTCTTCAAGTAGCCCCTGTAAATTGGACATGCTGTAACCCTGGACCGTTGCCCTAGAATGATGGAAGATTAGAGCTGATAGTTTTCTCAGAGATGGTAAGTAGGGTTCATACGGCACACCGAAGCCAGTTGATGCGTAGGCTGCTTAAACTGTTGGGTTAGGGAGGACCCGGAAGCCAAGTCTGGGCTTAAGAGGAAAGTGATGTCGCGATTGATGAGGGATGTTTGTTCTGGACCTATCATTGGAGAACTAAATTGCTCCAGCAGGTGGCCTGTGTACTTGCCATTCCTTAATTTTTGCTTAGCTTTGAATTTTACAAGTGTGAAACTCAGCCTCATTTGAGTCATGATCGAGGGCTTGGCCCCCAGACACCACCTGGATGCTCTTAGTTTCAGGCTTAGGGTCATTCACTGAAGGACGCACCCTAAACAAACTCATATGATTCAGATGGGTGGATTGCCCAATTATTCATCTCTTTTTGGAGATAACCCTTTCCAGCAATGTCAATGAATAAGTGTCCTAAGTAGAACCATCTCTGCTTCTTCTCATTTCCCCAAGTCAAGCCAAACACAAGTATAATTATTTATTCCATCATAATCCTTATTAAGGGGAGGTGGATGTTCCTTTTTATTTTTATTTTTCCCCTGGTGGCTCAGTGGAAAGATGCCAGTCTTTGAACCCAAAGGTCTCTGGTTTGATTCCCCAGCCAGGGCACATAACCAGGTTGCAAGCCAGGTCTCCAACCAGGTCTGTAGCTGGAGGCAGGTGAAAGGCAACCATACCATGATGTTTCTCTCCCTCTCTGCATCCCTCCATTCCCCTCTCTCTAAAAATAATAAATTTAAAAAATAAAAAATAAAAATAAAAATAAAGAGAACATTCCCTTAAGCAGCTCAGGACAACAAGGACAACAGGGACTTCCCTGTATCTGTAATACTTTGACTACACATGGACAAAATACTGTTTTGGTGATTCCTGTTTTTGTTTGTTTGCTACTCCCTTGTCACCTGAAACAGCCTTTCCCTCGACATACTAATATCCTTTACTAAGATGGAAGTAAACTGTTTGTTCTGGGTATGCTAGGATGGGTTGTCTTCTACTTTTCATTTTATTAACCAGTTCCAAGCCTTTCAGAGACACATCAATGCCTTATTTCTCAAACTTGAGTGTGCATAAGAATCACTCTGCTAAAATGCACATTTTATGGTGGGACCTGAGACTCTTGCATTTTAAGAAGCTTCCAGGTGATGCTGTCAGCTCAGATGAGCCCAGTGGATGGTCCAACTGATGCTAATGGTTCAGTTTACAAACCACACTTTGAGGAGCAAGCAGCTAGAAAAATTGTTTTCATCGTACCCCATTTGCTTTTTCTTGACCTTGAACTTTATGATCTTCCTAAGGTCTTTGTCCCAATGCCTTCCCTCCCTGCAGCTGTTAGAGATCTCAGTGGTACGAAGTTAGGTGGTTGGCTGTGTTTCTGCAGCGGGGAATCTGCCCAAGAACATTTTTATTGGGCTGATGGAACAAATAGTAAAGCCAATATTTCTTCCAAGAATTCTCTCTTTCATGCTTTCCAAGAAGTATTCTGATTAGTAAAATGTGGAATAAGTCCTCACTTAATATCATTGATAGGTTTTTTGGAAGCTGCAACTTCAAGTGAAACAACATGTAACAAAATCAATTTACCATAGGCTAATTGATATAAATAAGAGTTAAGTTCTTTTGCCACATTTCTGGTCACAAAAACATTACCCTTGGCTTGCCCTGGCTGGGTGGCTAAGTTGGCTGGAGTATCATTTTGTGCACAAATGGGTTGCAGGATCGATCCCTGGTTAGGGCACATACCTAGGTTGCAGGCTATGGGATGCAATGGATTGATGTTTCTCTCTCACATCAGTGTTTCTCTCTCTCTTTTCCCTACCCCCTCTTTCCCTCTTCTATTTTTCTCCCTCCCCACCTCCTTTCTTTAAAAAAAAAAAAAAAAAAAAATTACCAGACTTCTCAATAAAGACCCAAAACTCTCCTAATATTGTATTAAACATTGAAATAAGTTTGAGCTACAGACATTTAAGAGAGATGAATAAAAAAACAAGATAATTCTTTTCTAATCTGGTTCTAGCTTCCGGTCACTGGTGACCAGAGCTCATCCCAGCAGTTCAGGTCACAAGGTGGGAGCCCACCCTGGCCAGGATGGCGTTTCATCGCAGGGCCATCCACACTCACTGGGACTGGGACAGCTGAGACCTGCCATTCACCCTGTGTGCATGTCTGTGGGACATGGGAGGAAATGCAGGGAAACCCAAAGCCCCAGAGAAAGCCCATGTAGACATGGTGAGAACATGTAAACTCCAACAAACAGTGGCCCTGACCGGGAATTATTATTTTTTTAATTTTATTTATCTGTTTCTAGAGAAAGGGAAAGGGAAGGAGAAAGAGAGGAACAGAAATATTGATGTGTGAGAGAAGCATTGATCAGTTGCCTCTTGCACATACCCCAACTGGGCACCTAACCCACCATCAAGTATGTATCCTGACCTGGAATTGAACTGGTGACCCTTTGCTTTGCAGACAATGCCCAACCAACCAAGCAAGCCACACTGATGAGGGCAGGATAGATTAAAAAAAAAAAAATCAACATTATAACAAAACCAGATAGAAAGAAATGACATTGTTTGAGGACCTGCTGTCCTTGTTATACTGTATAGAATTCAGTAGCAGCCCCTTCTTCATTTTAAAACGTAATTGGGGCCATGGCCAGGTAGCCCAGTTGGTTTGAGTATCCTTCCCAGACACCACGGCTGCAGATTTGAACCCCAGTCAGGGCGCATGTGAGAGTCAACCAATGAAGCATAAGTAAGGACAACAACAAATCCGTGTCTCTCTCTCTCTCAATTAAAAAACAAACAAAAAAACACAGTTGGACATCAGGTCATGATTCAATTTTCAGAATGTCCTGAAATTCATTCCGTACCAACTTTCCCCTCATTTTGTACTTTTTCTTGGTGTTGGCTAACAGGGCTGTGTCTGGCCTGCTCTGCAAACAGTACAGTCACATGATAAACCCAAACCACCAGCCACTAACCAAGTGGCCAAATGTTGCAAGTTCACTGAAGCTCAAATTGAAGGATGCACATGTTTACCCCCCTGCCCAGCACATAGTAGGTGCTCAGCAAATATTTCCTCATGCTTACTCCGTTTTAGCATAGTCACAAATGAAGAAAAGAAATATATAAGTGAGAAATTGATGCCCAAACACAAAACTGCGAAGCTGTGTATGGATTTTCCTTGTAAAATTTTGTAGCTTCCTAACTCTCACCCAGGATGTTACCTGAGTATAATTTTACATGTTTTGTTGATACTACTGCAGACCAAGAATATAATTGAGTTCTTACTGCCAAGTTTTTAAAAAATTTGTTTGTTTTTTTTAAGATTTCATTTATTTATCCTTTAGGGAGAGAGAAAGGAAGGGAGGGAGAGATGGAGAAAAACATTGATGTGAAGGGAAAACAGTAATTGGTTGTCTCTTGAACTTGCCCGAACCAAGGACCGAACCAGCAACCCAGGCATGCACCCTGACTGGGAACCAAATTGTCAGCCTTTTGCTTTGTGGGACAATGCCCAAACCAACTGAGCTGTGCTGGTCAGGGCCCAAGGTTTTTCTTTTCTTTTCTTTTTTTAAAAAATATTTTATTTAATATTTTTAAAGAGAGGGGAAAGCAGAGAGGGAGAGGGACATCAATGTATGGTTGCCTTTCACCTACCTCCGCCAAGGACCTGGCTGGAGACCTGGCTTGCAACCTGGTTATGTGCCCTGGCTGGGAATCGAACTAGCAACCTTTGGGTTCGCAGGCCAACACCTTATTCATTGAGCCACCACCCAGGGCATCAAGGTTTCTTTTAATTGAAAGGTGGCCCTAGCCAATGATGGTATACATTAGAAATGGCGGCTTATTATTAGTGGTTTGTACACACATCAAAAACCTTGGGAATATTATAAAAGCAAGTTAAAATGAGGGTGTTATAGAAGTACAGAAAATGGATTTAATTAAAAGTCAAGCCAATTTAATAAAAGAAGCAAACTCTCTTTGGAGCGGATACCTGTAGAAAAATGGCATATTAAGGCCAAAAGCATAACCAAGCCCATCTTGATTTGCTGGCCATTTATTTATCTTTGGAAGTAATAAAAGAAGTTGTGTGTGGGGCAGGCTCTCTAGTCCTGTTGCTTGCTCTGTAGGATGTCCAGATGGCCTTGCTTTAGCCAGGGCCTGTATTTCCTGCTGATCTTGGAGAAGGGAAATGGGTCCCCTGCCTGTACAAATAAAATTGACACTATCTTTTATTTCCCTTTCATTGTGTAGGGAGTGTTTTGTACACATGGCACACTATCACTTTGTCTCGCAAACAGGAGAGTAGGTACAGACGTGGGGAGATACCACATTCTTCCCCGCACTGGAAGAGTGAGTTCTCTGTGGCTAATGGCCCTGAGTGAAGTTGCAAGGGCCCAGCCCCAGGGCCAAAGTGAACTGGTTTCCTTGCACTGTTGGAAAGGCACATACAGGATTAATAAAAATGTCCAGAAGGTCTATTTCTTGGGTGTTCTTAGGATAAGAGGTAAAAAGGAAAAGTATTTTTAAATACTTTTTTTAAATACAGTTCTTTAAAAAAGTTGCGGGGCCACCTACAGACAAAAAAGATGAGCCAGTATTCTAAGTGCCTTGAAAAATGAATTCCTGTTTCTTTGAAAATGTTTTCTCTGTTGAACATATTCAAGTGGTAAATTTTATGTTCAGTGTATTTTACCACAATTAAGAAAAAAGGTTTTCTTTAAACATTTTTCCATCTGCTGAGTATTTTCTTTTACCTGAAAAGTGAATTCTTCTTAGATCTTGTTCCTCAAGATCATCCCCAGGTGGATTGAGGATACCAGTTTTACATGGGTACTTATTTTCTCCAATTTTTGAAGACTGAAAACATCAGAGCCAGCAATTCCATTTCTCGATATAGATACGAGAAAAATGAAAGTGTTCTCATAGACACTTGTACATGGGTGTTCATAATAGCCAACAGTGGAAACAACCCAGAAGTTCATCAGCTGATGAATAGGTAAATAAAATATGATATGTCTATGCAACAGAATATTATTTGGCTATTTAATAGAATGAAGTTTTGCTACATTGGTGACATGGATGAAATTTGAGAATATCATGTAAAGCCAAAGAACCTAGGCACAAAAAGGTCACATATTATATGAGTTCATTTATATGAAATCTCCAGAAGACGTATAAATCTATAGAGACAAAAATTAGATTGGTGGTTGCTTAGGGCTAAGATGTGACGAGGAGAGGGAATTAGAGGATGGTGGGTAATGCCTAAGGGGTTTATTTTTTGGAAATAGTGAAAATGTTCTAAAATGGGTTGTGGTTGCTGGTTCTACAACTCTGTGAATCTACTAAAAGCCATACTGTCAATGGGTGGCTTGTACAGTAGGTGAACTTCAGCGCATTTCTCAAGATCTTACATTGGCAGGAATATCCATGTTAGATGTTTAATAGTGCTGCCTTTTTCAGGGGGCAGAGTACCACATTGTTGTCATCTCCCTGTGAGTGGGACTGGCACCCCAGCTGTACCTCCTGGCCCAAGTGTTCCACGAAACACAGATTCCTGCTGGCGGAAAGCCTGCTTCACCAGGTACCTGTCTTTTTTGTTTTTTTTTTTGTCTCTCATCAATCTAGTAACACTCTTTTCTCCACCAAAATTTGATGTAAATTATTTCACATCCTTGAGGTCATCAAAGCCATCATTTTCAATGTTTCTGATAAAGAAATTGCTTAACATCAAAGAAAATATAATCATAACAATTGTATTTACCAAAGAATGGAAATATCTTCCCTGCACTTATGGTCTGAATTGATAGGTAAAAGTTTGGGTGAGGCCTGGCTGGTAGCACAGTGGTTAAGGTGCCGGCCTGCGAACCCAAAGGTCGCAGGTTCGATTCCCCAGCCAGGGCACATAACCAGGTTGCAAACCAGGTTTCCAGCCAGGTCTGTGCCTGGAGGCAGGTGAAACGCAACTGTACATTGATGTCTCTCTCCCTCTCTGCCTCTCTCCCTTCCCCTCTTTCTAAAAATAATGAAATAAAATCTTAAAAAAAAAAAAAAAAAAAAAGGTTTGGGTGAATGTTAATTGAGGTTCTTCCTGACTAAAGCATATATGTTCAACTCTTGTGGTTCAGAATAAATGCCTCCCAAGGTATTTTGGTATCTGTGGTTATAGGCCATCCTGGTAGGTGATGTTTTCCCCATTATCTTTGTGGTAGCAGAATTGTGTAAAAGACATCAGTCATACTGGCTTCTAAAGATTAATTATGCAGCAGCTTTTAGTGAAAGATTAAGAGTGCGCATCATCTATGTACTGATTCAGTTGTAAGTATGAATTAAACGAGATTTACAAGGTATTAAAATTTTGTTTTGACAGATGCTAGGATGTGTTTATTCTTAGTTACACTTTAACCCCTGATTATACACCAGTCTACAATGATTGGCTGGAAGGTGGTTGGAATTTTTTTTAATGCACTTGTTTCATCATTCCTGTCTAAGTCCCTGCTGAGGTGCATTCCAGCTACATGTCAGAGCCGGAGTTTAGTGTGGGGTGAATAGCCCACAGCTGTTGAAATCCCAGTGCTCCCGCCTCCTGATCATGTGGTTTTGGGCACGTGTCTTATTTTCTTAAGCCCCAAATGCTTCTCCAGTAAAAAAGGAATGTTAACATAAAGCTAAATGAATGAACTAACCTACAGCAAGAACTGGGCACTTACTAAGGCCTTTTTCAGAGTCTAGCTGTCTAAATGGGGACACTTGAATGAGAAAGTCCTCAGTTTCCACTGACCCAACAGGGCGGGGAATGGGTTTGTTCGTGAGATGATCCGTATGGAGCTCTCAAAGGAGCCAAACACAAGAGGACATACTTGCCTTGATTCCTAGACTTCAGATGTGGTTTTCCTAAAATATTTCTAGGTAGAATCTATTGATTGAGTCAAATGAGTTAGAGGGACAGCATGGAAAATGGCAAAGTGGGGTTGAAGCTGACACTGCCTGTTGGAGGGAAGGCTTTTTCTGGCTCAAGCAGAACCCCTCCTGATGAATACCTCCTTGGTTTCTCACTTCCTGGACGAGTAACCGCAAGCCTTTCCACATCAGTTTGGTTTCCCACGTCCGTGACTTATTCCAGAGCCCTTTTATGTATCAGCACTGAAGGCTGCCTTTCTAGGATGAATTAAGCCTCTGGCAAGCTTGGGTGGTGAGGATTTTTCCCAGAGTATCCCACATCACCCCAGTTTCAGATCGAGCAAATATGTATCAAGAGCCTTTTATTTGCCAGGCACAGGGCAGGGTGCTTCCAACCATATCACCCATGTTGTTTATCTTCAGAACAACCCTGAGAGGTTACCAGTTCCCTTTTACAAATAAGGAAACTGAGACTCAATGATTTTAAAGGATTTCCCCAAGACTGCAGTCCCTAACTCCCAAGTTCAGTGAGATTCCCATAATACTAGCTGGTTTCTATACTAACTCTACAGAGCTTGAAGACTGAACACCTAAACTCAGCTAGAAAACAGGTTTTTCCAAGGCCAGCCAGTTCTGAACCATTGATCATGTGGTTGCCTAGCTAGACTAAGGTTAGAGGCTAAGTTTGTTGAACAAGAATGTTGGGATTCACTAACAATGTCTGGCATGGGTACAGGAGGGTGCCTTAGAATCTGCCCTTGATCTGAGGTTTCTGATGATCAGCTTCTACCTGTCTTGTCCTCCTCAACCCTGGAGTCCAGGGAGCATTATTTGCCTGGTGTTTGTGTCTTGATACTTCAAGGGGCTGTATGATCACTTCCCTGTCATGGCAAAATCATCTTCACCTCTTTGCCTTCAGAAAGGATGCTAGAGTTTGGACAGAGATTCACTTCCTTGACATGGATATTCTCATTGTTAGGCAATTTAGGTGCCTTGAAATTATCCCCAAGTCATCCCATAATATGGGCTTAGAAAAAGTGAGTTGTCAGGGAAGGTTTACAACTCTTACTTCCTGTGCACCTGGGAGCCGCTCTGCGGTCCCCTTTCCCTGAGGGCCTCCTTAGTGTATCGCAATACTTGGGGAGCTTGCACCAGCAGCCAAAGCTCCTCACATTGACTTGGATAAACCCAGAATAGTAGTTCTTACGCTTGAGCCACCTCAGAATCACCTGGAGGGTTTATTAAAAATCAGATTTCCTGGGTTCCAACCCTAGAGTTCCGGCTTCAGTCAGAGTGAGTGAGGTCCAGGAATTTGCATTTCTAACAAGTCCCCACTAGGCTGATGCTGCTGGGATCCACACCATGACTTGGGAGAACCACTAACCTTTAATAGCTGCCTTAGCACCTGGGCTTGTTTGTAGAGGGTGTGTGTGGCTAGTTTTTCCTGTGGTGAGGAGAGTCTTCTTCAACATTTAATGAGCATCTCATACAGCACTGCTTGGGGAGATCTAGAGGAGTATAAAGGCTTGTGCTAGGCAACATGGGACTCTAATTTGGAATCAGTAATTGTATTACTGTGGAAAGGATTATACTCACCCCTGCCAATGTATGAGCAGAAGGCCTGAGGCAGGGACCAAATGGGGGGAGGCCTCCTGTGGGAGGTGATGTGCAGAGGAAATTTAAGGGTGAAACATTGTTTGCCAGGTGTGCACAGGGGGAAGGAATAGCTCAGGAGAAGAGACTGTATGTACATCAAAGGGCCTAGAGGTGCCGCACTAGGCTGGAAGACAAGTTTTGGGTTTGTGGTGAGAATGCTGTTGTAATTCCAGTAATTACAATGAAAGCTTCATGCTATCTACTTATTTATTTTTCTTTTCAACCAAGGACATGCCTGTTGATTTTAGACAGAGGAGAAGGATGGGAGAAAGAGAGGGAGAGAAACATCAGTGTGAGAGAGAAGCACTGATCATTTGTCTTCCATATGCTCCCGATTGGGGACTGAACCCACAACCCAGGCATGTTCCCTGATTGGGGATTGAACCTACAGCATTTCAGTTTATGGGATGATGCTCAGCCAACTGATCCACACTGGCTAGGGCAAAAGTGCTATGTTTATTTAGGTGCTGTTATCGTGTAGTTGGTAATTGCTAGACATTTTACCTGCATTGTCTTTATTTAACTCTCATACTCACCTTTTGAGGTGTCGGTCCAACTATAATCCCAATTTGTACTTATTTTCTGCAGTCAAAACACAGCTCAGACTGGGTAGCTTCAACAATAGATATTTATTGTCTCAGTCCTGGAGGTTAGAAGTCTGCTATCAAGCTGTTGGCAGAGTTGGCTCCTTCTGAGCGCTGGGGGAAGATCTGTTCAACCCTCTATCCTTGGCTTGTAGAGGGCCATCTTCCCTCTGCGTGTGCCTCGCTGGGTCTACATTTCCCCTTTGTATAAAGAAACCAGTCATACTGGATTAGGAACCACCCTCAAGAATCACTTTGACTTGATTATCTCTGTAAACACCCTATCTCCAAATAAGGTTACATTTTGAGGGTCTAGGGGTTGGGACTTCAACATATTAATACATTGTTGATCGGTCATGAAAACACTCTCATTTTCAAGCCCAAATGTTGTTGACTGATAATTAGTTAACTCATGCTTGCACTTGCATTAGCCTTTGTATAAAATTGCCAGTCAGCATTGTGTTAATTTTGAGGAATCACAGTACTACATATAAAGTCATTTTATAGATGAAGAAATGGAAGCTTGGAGAGTTTAGATAAGCTGCCCAAATCATACAGCCATTAGGCTGAGCCACATAAACTGACCATTTTTATGGGTCAAAAACAGTCAAATAGTGGCAGTGTCATAGGTTAAACCCAAGAAGTAGAAGATCTGGGACTTGTTGAAACACAGGTCTGTCTGACTTCATAGTTGTGCTCTTTTACCCAATGTCTTACTGGTTTCTAGCATCTTCTTTGTTTCTGCCGTGTTTACTTGTGGTTCACTGGGAATAGCAGTGGTATGGAGTCTGGAGGATTAGCCACTAGCTAGCCTGTTAGTTTGAGCTTCTTGAGTTTCTGTCTTATATTTTTAAAAAGACTGTGGGAAATTATGAAATGTTTAAAATTCATGAAAGAAATGGGCTATGTTTTTTGAGATGATGTGCCATTTTGCTATTAATACATAGGTTATCTGAGTATAGATATCTTATTCTTAAATTTCTTCTTGAACCAGCTTAAATGTTTATAAATGTTAGCTTTACACTTGTATTATAAGTACATCTACTTGGGATTTTTTTCAGCATGCAGGGATTTCAACAACTTAATTCCTAGGCAGAGGAATTTTAGACAACTGGTTTTGTCAGGGCCCACACAGTAATTCTGTAGTTTCCTCTCTTAGATGTTTAAAATAAAAAAGCATTGCTACACAAATACTTGTCTATAAAGACTTTGTCATTTTCGCAATTCCAGCAGACCTTCATCATGACAAACCGGCATACCATTTAAGTGGAAGAAAAATAAAAATAGAATGGGTTTATTCTTACTTTTGAATATTTTTGGTATAGTCTAGCATGTTTTCCAAACAAGAATTAGAGTGCATGGCTTACTCATGAAATCAACAAGAGAAATGGCCATTAGGCCCATCTCTGGAAATCTGAGCAGCCTGAACATTTTAAGAATGGAAAGCAGATGAGTGATACTCAAAAGCCAGCTTCTGAAACATAAACATAATTATATCTCTGCATGTCGAAGACAACCCAGACTCTAAGAATTAAAAGATGATTAGGGGATTGCAATTCTCCCTGCTTTTTTTTTTTTTTAAAGATTTTATTTTATTATTTTTAGAAAGAGGGGAAGGGAGAGAGGGAGAGAGGGAGAGAGACATCAATGTATGGTTGTTTTTTACCTGCCTCCAGCCACAGACCTGACTGGAGACCTGGTTTGCAACCTTGTCATGTGCCCTGGCTGGGGAATCGAACCTGTGACCTTTGGGTTCACAGGCTGGCGCCTTACCCACTGTGCTACCAGCCAGGGCATGCTTATTTTCCTTATTGCCACCTGCTCTTCTCTCCAACTCCTTTTCATTTACCTATTCCAGTCACTTCAGGGCCCAGTAACTGGCTTCAGGTACCTTGTGGGCTTGGCACTGCACTCCCTGAGGAAATCATGGTGTCCAGCTCTTTCCTGGCAGGGAGTTGCTGTCTAATTTGCAGTCAGCAGTCACTGTGCCAAGCAGCTGCCTATATTGGGTCCCTGGTGCTGGGGCTGGGTAGGGAAGCCTGAAGACAGCTTATTGTATGAGTCCCATGTAACCTGATAAAATTGAGGTGAAGAATTTGCAGCTAGCTTCTGGTTGGGAGAGATGTCATCATTGAAGCCCTGATTTTGGCACATTATCACATTTTTATTTGTTGAGTGGTGACAGCAGTTTTCAATTCAGCCAAATTTTTTATTTGTTTTCAGGTAATCTAGTTGTATAGTGAGAGTAGACAAATCACCTTGGACAGGATTTCCCCACCTAATCATAATTATATTCCTATTTGAAATAATTACTGATTTTTGAGAACATGTACTTATTTTATTATTATTAATAGTTGATGCTGGTATTGTAATATACTTATTGATATTCAAAAATTAAAATATATATGATTATTTTTACTTCAGATGTTAAGGCTGGTTACTAAACTAACACTGCCAACCCACTTTGAAAGAGGCTTCATGGTATGTTAAAGTTAAATTTGTCTCTTTTGATGGCTTTAGCTCAGCAGAAGGCATATAGTAAGGACGAGGGATGCTTTCTGAAGACTGAGAACAAGAATCAAAATACCAACTGGAACATGGTTCCAACAGAGGCAGAACTAAATCAAGGAGGGAGAAGAGAGGTAAAATGTAAAGTGTCCTGGGGAATAAAAGCTAGGATTTCTTCCAAAAAATAGTAGAAAAACACTTCATATGGATTAGTGTAAAGAATGTAAACTTGGGGAGCTCTAAATCTCTTGGAAATAAATCTTGATGCGTTTGCTAAAAACTTAGCTAATAATTTTAGAGGCAGGACAAGCTGAAAGCCCTATACATTCCTGCAATTGAATGAAAGAGTTCACTCTTGTGTTAATCTCGGTCTCACCTCCTAGGTTAGTAAGGAATGTGATGTATGTCTGTAAACCTGATCTTATTCCTTGTGGCTCCACACCCTGCTTGCTTCTCTAGAAGTGGTGCAAATTAGCTTGATGCAATCTTGGCCTCCAAAACAGCCAGGCAAGCTTTACCAGACACCATGGGACACAAATGCTCAGAGACCAAAATCAGCTGGCCCACTCACACTACTTATTCAATTATTTCAGCTTGGAAACACACAGCAAGAAGCAAGGGAAAAGAAATGAGAACTCATTAATATAATTAGGTTCGGATGCAAGCAGAGAGTTCAAGGTCCATGCATGTGGACTCCTGTGCTTTCAATGTTCACATGTCCTGTGTCCCTGTGGTGCCTGCTTTCCTGATGATGGTGTGGTCACAGAGACCAGAGTTGCAGTTGAACAAGGGTTGCAGTGGATAAGGAGATATCTGAAGTCAACTCATGCTTTCTCCGTCAAAGGAATGCAGGACAAGAATGCCTGGCCAATAGCCATAGCTTACCAGCAATCTGTGTTTTATCTGTGTTTAAGCACAGAGCATATATGAGGCTAGAATTGGACATATTGGGTGTTACTAATGGGTGATCAGAATAGGGATGACATGGCTGTCAATCTGGAGGTAACATGAGCTTAGCTTTATATATTAATAACATTTTATTACATATAAAATATTTATCATTAACAATAAAAATGATATGTTACATATTTTACATGGATATACCTAAAATATAATTATAAATGGAATGTTTATTAGATATGTTTTATTAAATATGAGTAATACTTAAGATTTACTTTGTCCTTCCATCTCCTTCCATTAATAAACAACACTCTTTTATGTGTTGTTTTTTGCATCTATATTTAACACACAAATGCTCCAGTTACTTTATCTTTAACACATCTTACGGTTACTAACTTACAAGCTACACTAGAAATGTCTTATATAAATTCTGCCTGAGTCTCACAAGCAAGTCTCACTTGCTTCCTCATTATTAATGTAAAATAAACCTTAGGAGTTTCATCCATCTGTCGTTTTTTCTGTCCTCTATACCAATGTTAAAAAGAACTTTAAACACAAGGATTTATTTAGCAGGGTGTAGTACTAGAGTCATATGAATGAAATATTGTGCAGATAAAAACAATGATATAGCTCTATATATTGTCATGAAAAAATAGTCAAGCAATATTCTTATGCAGAATAGCAGTTAGGAGAACAACATGTCTGGTATAGCCCAAGTGTGTAACATTGCATACTGATATCTGTATGCTTACCTGTGCAGGGAGAGGTACCAGAAAGGACGATCCTCCAGTTACTAACAGCAATTTGCTCTGGATTGTGATATTTTAATTTCATTTTGCTACATTTTTATGATCTGTGTGGTTTGGGTAAATAACAAAATACCATTTATATAAAAATGATTGAGGTCCAAATTATGCCTGTATACAAACATATATATGTAAATAAACCTCATAAAAAGAATCTAAGGACTAGATGTTTTCCTTTGTAAACCAAAGACAACATTTTGCAAAGAAAGAATTATTTTCTGACCTTCAAAATGTTTTACCTTCCTTCAAAATGGTAACCTTCCTTTCTCGTGTCAGAGGATCTGAACACAGTCCCTTTAGCAGAATTTCCCAAACCTTCCTCATCACGGGACTCACCTGAAGGTGAATGCAAAAAGTATCAATTCCCCAGGTCCCTTTCAGACCCATTGAACCCCCGTCTCAGGGGACACGGCTTGGATGCGTCAGGTGACTCTCATCATCAGTGAAATTTAGGACTGTCCTATAGAAACAGAAATGCTGCTAGCCCCACTTTCCATTGTGATTGAACGCATCCTAGAAGGGCCTTGTCTGGGCCCAGCGTCCTTTGTTTTAAGAGGTCTTGCTAATTTGCATGGCTGCCCTGGAAAACTGTCTGCCTGCAGCCTTTTTCTGAGGTCCCTTTCTGGTCTCAGACTAATTTGAAAATCAACAACTTGAATCTGTGTCCATCAAGGACACTGAATTCTTAGGGTTAGAGGATTCTGGTGATAATTTTTAAAAAGCCATTCAGGTGTTGCCAGAACCCCCGCTGGTTTCCCAGGAGAGCTGTGTGCCTTAGCATGCAATCCCCTGGGCCTCTCTCACCTTAGATTCCCTCCCACACCTGCGAGAGGAGGGCCTTTCTACTTAGTGAAAATGTGAACTTATACTATGTGTTGTTTGAAAAGGTACTTATTTAGAGAGGGAGCTCTGAAATCCAGGTAGACACCAGAATCACCTTTGAATCAAGGGTTCTAATATACTTGCTCATGGGCTGGAGGCAAATGGCATCTGTTTACCTTTTTTTTTTTTTTTTTTTAAGATTTTATCTCATTATTTTAGAAAGAGGGGAAGGGAGAGAGGCAGAGAGGGAGAGAGACATCAATGTACAGTTGCGTTTCACCTGCCTCCAGGCACAGACCTGGCTGGAAACCTGGTTTGCAACCTGGTTACGTGTCCTGGCTGGGGAATCGAACCTGCGACCTTTGGGTTTGCAGGCCGGCGCCCTATCCACTGTGCTACCAGCCAGGGCTGTTTACCTTTTTAATGTTGCACAGGAAGAGTTGCACAAACATGAAGGCGCAGCATTGTTCAAGTGCTATGTCAGCAAAAACCCTCTTTGGTTCTGTTAAAAGGAGCTAAGGGGGTCCTGGCCAGGGGCTTGATTAGTTCATGCATCATCCCAATACACCAAGGTTATGGGTTCCATCCCTGTCAGGGCACATGCAAGAATCAACCAATGAATGCATAAATAAGTGGACCGACAAATCAATGCCCCCCACCCCCGCCCACTTCCTCTTTCTCTAAAACTCAATAAACAAAAGTTTTTTTAAAGGAGCCAAAGGGAAGTAACAAAGCCGACCTCACCCTGCACTCCATGCAGTTGTCTCATTGCCTCAGAGGCGCTGAACACGGGGCCAAAGAGCAGTGACGGGAAGTGGTTTTGAATCCAACAGACCTGAGTTTGGATGCTCACCTGCCATCGGCTCCATGGGGACCCCTTTGCTTTTCTTCTCAGAAAGCTTCTGGCACATAACAGTTATTTAATTGATCATTGTTGATCGGTACTTTTTTTCCCTAATGGAAGGTTAAGAAGTGGCATCTGGCCCGGAAAGAATACAGATTTCCTATAGTCTGCGATGTAAGCAGTGGTCAAATTGTAAAAGCTGTGGGAACACAGAGCACAGGGCCCCTGAGGACCCAGGACAGCCTGCGCAGTGCAGAGCTCTCTCCCTAGCAGGGTCTGTCTAGGCCAGGCTGTGCACCAAAAGGTGCTTCTGGGATCTGCAAGCTTGGAGTTGAATATAGATCTGCTTCAGCCCTGGCTGACCAAGCTGACCTTGACCTCTGCCTGCCAGCCTGAGGGCTCCCTCACTCCCCAGTAAGTCCCCTCAGAGTCTGCACACAGGCTGCCTGGCACCACTGTCCCAGCAATGGCCACCTCCTTCCAACTAGACCTCCCACCATTCCAATCCAGGGCCTCCTCAGACTCGTCATCCATCCAGCCCACAGATAACTCTGAACTGCACAGCTGATTTTTTGTCAACTTTGTCATCAGCTAAAATATGCCCAGAAACACCGTGGGGAGGGTGCTGGGGGTTGGGATTTGTCTCATTGGTAGGGAGAGGTGAAAGGAAGGCATCATCCATTGAGGTCTGAGAACTTTCCCTCTTAAGGCTGTTTTGTTTTCATCACTTTCACACTTACTCTGCCTTTCTTATTGTATAGTAAGAGCCATGTCAATTATTCCCAGAATAATAATAATAATAATAATAATAATAATAATAATAAAGTTAAAAAGGGAGAGATGTGGGTGATAGGCTCTGTTGCCTGTTTGGGATACTCCCCCTTTCTACAGTGGTTTCTCTCTAGGTTTCTCACCCTAAGCAGACCATGCACTGGCCCCATCTTTTTGCACCTTTGCACTGTGCAAAATGATTTTTGTCACAGTAAGCAGAACACTCAGCTGGTCTCCATCTCTTTGCTTTAACTGAAACTTGGAGCTCTCCGGAGGGCATTGCTTCCTGGTAGCCCCCTTCAGGGGTGCTTCCCTGCTTTTGATGGAAAGAGAAGCCTAGGTGGGAGCTGGCTCTGTGGCCCAGGCAGGGAAGCTCGAACAAAGGCTCTGGAGCAGGATTGAGCTTGGCAGGGTCTCAACAGCAACAGCCACGAAGAAAGGCCACTGTGGCTGCAGGAAGTAAGCTTGGAAGGGTGGAGGATGGGTTGAGGATGGAGAAGGTGGTGAGCTCAGACAGGACTTAGACACAGTCTTAGCACAGGCAGTTACAGCAAAATACCACAGCCTGGTAGCTTGAACAACAGACCCTCCCACCCCATAGTTATGGAGGCTGAGAAGTCCAAGATCAAGGTGTTGGTCCTTTCTGAGGGCCCTTTTCCGGCCTTGTAGACAGCTGCCTTCCTGTTGTGTGCTCACAGGGCCTTGCTCAGGTGCTTATATGTGGAGTTCAACTTTGAAAGTGAGCAAGAGTAGTATCAAATAACTAAAAGTGAAGGCATGTGGGGCGGGCAGAGCAGAAGTTTTTTTTTTTTTTATGAGATTTTATTTTATTTTTGTTACCCTCACCCAAGGACATGCTTATTAATTTTAGAGAGAGGGGAAGGGAGGGAAAGAGAGAGGAAGAGAAACATCAGTGTAAGAGGGAAACATGTACTGGTTGCTTTTCATACGTGCCCTGACTGAGTACGGACCTCACAACCTAGGCATGTGCCTTGGGAATCAAATCAACCTTTTGCTTTACACGAGGATGCTGCAACCAACTGAGCCACACGCTGGGCCAGAGCAGAAGGTTTGATGTCTCTTCCTGGATTTCTTTTTTTTTTTAATAGCATCTGAGGGGTGGCTGAATGCTTGTGGATAGAGGCCTTCAAGTGAATATGCTGGATTATTGGTATGGTTGTTTGGACTGGGAGGGGTGAGAGGGGTCAGAAGAAAAGAGACTGCTATTGCAAAGGGGGAGGAAATGTCAAACCTTTTCTCTTGAAAAGTGGCCTTCCCTGGGGTGGAATTTTAGCTGCTTCCTCAGCGTTTAGTCATACCTGTACTTGCTCAGTCCTTGCGTCTTGTCATCATTTGTTTGTATATCTTTGTCTTTATCACACTGTGAGCAAGCCCCTTTCTTTATATATTGCCTTTTTTGTCTATACCCATCGCAGGGCATACATGGTGGCATTCAAGAAATGTTCGTGGAAGGAGAGTGTCTTTATGACTCCAGTCTGCTCTTCATTGTATAAAGCCAACTAAATGGCTCAGTTAACCTGTAAACTTTCCAGTTACTCTACCTTGCTCTCATTTAATGAGACTTTATAATCACATTGCAAACATATATGTATACATGAGGTCTGTCCAGAAAAAGTCCAATCATTGTTAATATAACAGGAATGGTTTGCACAATGTGTATTGCTGTAACCTGGCAGCCAAGGAGAGTGGATGGAATGAGCATGTGTGAGCAATGGCGACTTCACTGTACTAGTCAGTCGGGGTGGTAGATGCTATTGAGTAAGCCTGTGTACCATGTAGCTGTCACATTCAAAATGAGTGAGTTGAGTAATGAATCTGCATCCAATTTTGCCTTAACCGTGAACATTTCTCTGTGGAAACTATTTGAATAATTCAGAAGGCCACAGCTGTAGGCAACTGGTGATTGGCCGCTTCATCGTGACCACGTACCCTCTCATGCACCACATCTCATGCAGAGTTTTTTGGTGAAACATCAAATCACCCAGGTGACTCAGCACCCATATAGCCCAGATTTGGCACCCTGCGACTTCTGGCTTTTACCAAAACTAAAATCACCTTTGAAAGGGAAGAGATTTCAGACTGTTGAGGAAATGTAGAAAAATACGATGGGGCAATTGATGGCAATTGGGAGAAATGTATGACGTTCCAAGATGCCTACTTTGAAGGGGACTGAGATGTCATTGTCTTGTGTACAATGTTTTCTGTGTATTGTATCTTCTTCAAAAAATGCCTCCATTTTTCATATTACATGGCTGGGTACCTTCTGGACAGACCTTGTATACACAAATATGTGTATGTACATATGTGTGTGTATCTCCAAATCTTAACTTTCCTAAGGAAATCTGATTAAAATTTTATGGCATTTGTGGTCTTCTGACCAAGTTACTTCAGAGACCTTATACATTGTGATACATGCTGAAAAGTGTTGAAAAATTGTCTATTGCACAACTACAATTTAAAAACAAAATGCATACATCCTATCCTTTCATCGAATTATGTTGCTACATACTTTCCAACCATTCTGTATAGTTTTCATTGTTGCCATCACAGGATAGAAGGGATTTGTGTTCTTTTTCATTATCATATCATTCCCTCATTGCTGTATCGACTTCCTTATTAGAACTTTAAATGATGGATTGCTATGCCAATTCAGTTATTTGCTGTTGTTTTATAGCTCTTCACCATTGGACATTGATGGTTTCCATCCTGCAGTCTTATAAATAGCCATACAATGAAGTGCTGCCTCACTTCCCAGTTACCTACTGTAATCTCACCCGCTAGTCCCCTCTGTCCATTGAAACAGCTCTAGCCAAGATGAGCAGTGGTCCTTTTCTTGTTAGCTTCTTCTGTTCATGTCTTAGCTGACTGCAGAGTTGCCTGCTGTTGGCTATTCTCCCCTCCTTGAAATTCATTCTTCCCTTGACTTTTGGGACATTTGGCTCCAGTCTATTAGTCTGTTTCTATTTTGTTTGTTTATTTTATTAATTAAATTTCACATATAAGTGAAATCATATGGTACTTGTTTTCCTCTGACAGGCTTTTTTCACTTAGCATAATACTCTCCAGGTCTATCCATGCTGTCATAAAAGGTAAGATTTCCTTCTGTTTTATAGCTGTATAGTATTCCATTATATAAATATACCACAGCTTTTTTTATCCACTCGTCTACTGATGGACACTTGTGCTGCTTCCAAATCTTGGCTATTGCAAATAACACTGCAATGAACATAGGGGTGCATATATTCTTTCAAACTAGTGCTTAGGGTTTCTTTAGCTACATTTCCAGAAGTGGAATTGCCAGGTCATCAGGCAGTCCCATTTTAAATTTTTTGAGGAGACGCCATACTATTTTCCGCAGTGGCTGCACCAATCTGCATTCCCACCAAAAGTGCATGAAGATTCCTTTTTTCCCATGTTCTTGCCAACATTTGTCGTTTGTGGATTTATTGATCAGAGGTGTGAAGTGATATCACATTGTGGTTTTAGTTTGGGTTTCTCTGATGATTAGTGATGTTGAGCATCTTTTCATATGTCTGTTGATCATCTATATGCCCTCTTTGGAGAAGTGTCTACTCAAGTCCTTTGCCCATTTTCTAATTAGATTATTTTGTGTGTGTTGAGTTTTATAAATTCTGTATAACTTTTTGCTGTTAATCCCTTATCAGATGTATCATTTGTGAGTTCTCCCATTCAGTGGGTTACCTTTCCATTTTGTTGATGGTATCCTTTGCTGTGCAAACACTTTTTAGTTTGATGTAGTCCCATTTGTTTGTTTTCTTTTGTTTACCTTGCCTGAGGATATGTATCAGGAAAAAATATTGCTATCAGAAATGTCCAAGATTTTGCATGACCCATGGACATGGACAACATGTGGGAATGACTGTGGTAGGGGGATAAGGAGGGTGGGGAAGGGGAGAGTAGAGGGGGGAAATGAGATGAATGTAATATAACAACAATAAAAAATAAATAAAGTTTAAAAAAAAAAAAGACATTTCCAAGATTTTACTGCCTGTGTTTTCTTCTAGGATTTTTAGTTTTGAGTCTTAACCTTTAAGTCTTTAATCCAATTTCAGTTTATTCCTGTGTGTGGTGTAAGAAGGTGGTCTAGTTTCATTCTTTTGCATATGTCTGTTCAATTTTCCCAACAGCATTTATTGAATAAACTGTCTTTACCCCATTGCGTGTTCTTGCCTCCTTTGTTGAATGTTTATTAACCGTAAAGACATGGTTTTATTTTTTTGCTCTCTGTTCTGTGCCACTGATCTGTGTGTCTGTTCTTATGCCAGTGTTATGCTGTTTTGATTACAGTGGCCTTGTAGTATAGTTTGATATTAGGTAGCGTGGTTCCTCTGACTTTGTTCTTCTTTCTCAAGATTGTGTTGCTATTTGGAGTTTTTTGTGGCTCCATATCCATTTTTGGATTATTATTCTTGTTCTGTGAGACTTCAGCTTTCTTGACCTATTAATGATTCCCAAATCTTTCTTCATCCTAAATCTCTCCATCCAAATACACATCAATGCCCAGCACATTGTAGCCAATTGAGCCTCTCCTCCTGGAGGACCCATAGCCCTGGAAACTCAGTCAGTCCTTAATTAAATTCCTCATTCTGCCCTGGCTGGTAGCACAGTGGTTAAGGCGCCGTCCTGCGAACCCAAAGGTCGCAGGTTCGATTCCCCAGCCAGGGCACATAACAGGGTTGCAAACCAGGTCTCCAGTCAGGTCTGTGGCTGGAGGCAGGTGAATCGCAACCATACATTGATGTCTCTCTCCCTCTCTGCCTCTCTCCCTTCCCCTCTTTCTAAAAATAATGAAATAAAATCTTAAAAAAAAAAAAATCAATTGAATTCCTCATTCTTTCCCAAGCCCCTTCCAAGATCTCCCTCTCCTGTGTTCGCTATTTTGGTAAAAAGGCATTGTCATCTACCTAGTTAAATTAGAAACCTGAGTTATCTTACATTCACTTCGCTCTTCCTTGTCTCATTTCTAATCAGGCAGTTTCCAGTAGGCTGATTATACTTCCTTAATTTCTGTTGCATTGGCTCCATTTTGTCTAATACTCCTTAAGACATCACATCATCTCTTACCTGCATTCCTTTTTTTTTTTGCTGGGCTTGTCATTCTTACGGACACCCTCCGCATAACTCCCATCCAGCAAATCTGTCATTAAGAAGATGACAGTGATCTGTATAAAATACCAGCCTAGTCTCATTTCTGCTTTGTTCACAGTAAAGCACAGGCCCTGCATGCCTTGGCCACCTCACCTCCTAGCATCTCAAGAGCAAGTCCATGGTCTCTTCATTCCTTGATTCTTCATTTGTTATTTATTTCCTTTGCTGGAAGCTTTCCCCCCTCTTTTTGTCTAACAAACTCATTTGTGCCCACCGTTTAGAGTTTGTAAGTAACCCTGTCTCTGGAAAGCCTTTTCTAAACCCCATCCTCTTAGTTTGGGTGAGAAACCTCTTCTGAAAGCCCTCTGACCACCCTAAGCCTGCCAGGAATCTCATCATTTACTAATCTCCCCCCCCCCCCCCAGCCCTTCCTTCCTTCTTTCTCCTTACTTGCTGATTCTACTGTAACCAACTGAGCTCCCACAAAGTGAGAGCCTAACTCTATTTTCAGGAAGTTCTGGCTTGATTGAAGGTGTTCGGTAACTTCTTGTTGGTTAGAAGTTCTTTGGAGAAACAAATTCGAGGAGTGGGGTTTAAATATGCAACTCCACATGTGAAAAATATGGATTATAAATGTATTGATTTACACTGCCACTAACAATGCTACTTGACCAATTGAATCATGCGTTTTTAACAACTATCTGAGTTTGAACTATTTATTGTGCCAGAATGTTGGTATTTCTACTGTATGAGTATCTCAACATTCAGAGCAGGGTAGTTCATTAGGGCTTTCTGTGATGATCGAGTGTTCTGTATCCGTGTGGTCCAATATTGCTAGCCATTAGCTGCATGTGGCTACTGACCGAGCACTGGAAATAAGATGAGTGATTAAGAAGTGAAATTTTCATTTCCTTTTATTTTATTTTTAAATAGATATTTTTTAATTTATTATTTCCAGAGAAAGAGGAAGGAAGAGAGGCATAGAGGGAGAGAAACATCAGTGTATGGTTGCCTTTCACCTGCCTCCAGCCACAGACCTGCTGGAGACCTGGCTTGCAACCTTGTTATGTGCCCTGGATGGGGAATCGAACCAGTGACCTTTGGGTTCGCAGGCCGGCACCTTATCCACTGTGCTACTAGCCAGGGCTTTCCTTTTATTTTAATGTAAATTTAAATATATAAAATAGCCACTGGTGGCAAGTGGCAATCTTATGGGACAGCACAACTCTAGAAAGAAGTTCTAGAATGGCTGGTGGTACAATGGATAAGGCACCGGCCTGTGAACCCAAAGGTCGCTGGTTTGATTCCCAGCCAGGGCACATAACCAGGTCTCCAGCCAGGTCTCCAGCCAGGTCTGTAGCTGGAGGCAGGTGAAAGGCAACCATACATTGATGTTTCTCTCCCTCTCTCCCTTCCCCTCTCTCTAAAAAATAATGTTAAAAAAAAATAAGAAAGAAGAGAAAAAAGGCATAATTGGGCAAATGTAATGGCCACATTCTGGATTCCTTTCTTCCTTTTTAAATGCTGCTGGGTAGAGTCTCATCACTAAGGTGTGACCAGTTCACAAATGCTGTCATTGTTATTAGTAGTCAGCACCACCTAATTTAGGAAACATTTTTTTAAATGGTGCTTAGATGGGGAGAGCCACACCCTACATCGGGGATACAACCAAAACGTGTAGGTCTGGAGACCGGAAGAAATCTGGGAAATGTTAGTGCTTTTGGTTCAGAGGCAGGTACTTAGCTTCCACTGCAAAGGAGGCCAGCAGCAGATAGACACTTGTGGAGAGGCATCTGTTGGACTTGTTTTGCCACATAAACTGCCAGACTTGTTTTGATTCGGCAGGAAGTGAAGCAACTTTTCTGGGAGAGAGCCCGACATCTGTATCCTATCAGACCTCTTTACCTTTTACCTTCCCCTGGCGAGCCTAGGCGGAGTTCAGCTTTTCAAGTTAAGAGAAGGGCAGGCAGATGGGCCGCAGTTTTTCTTCTTACAACGTGCTTCCCTTAGATTTCAAATCCAGTTATATATTTAATCGGCGTACCTGTTTTGAGTTTCCAAATAGTTTGCATACTCTTAAAATAAGGAAGCTTTTGTTATCTTGAACGATTCTTTCTACGTAGTTTTCTAATACGAGGTACGTGTACGGAGCTGAATTAGATGAATCCTGCCATTAAGTATTTGTCACCTAGCGGTAGCCTTTTAAAAGCTCATGCAGGGAGTGGAGTTTCAATCTCCTGGAGTTGTTGGAAATGTGTCAAAGAGAGAACCAGATGTATATTTCCTCAAAAGTCATGTTTTATTATTTAACACCGACATCTTACACCCTTGGAATTCGGGAGATCAGTGGCTGAGCAGAGAAATGTGGGGCAAAGTGAACGCCGTGTTTGCGTTGGCTGGCCGGGCCGGCCTCCAGTCGGGCCAGAAAACTTTGGAGTTTCTCCGATTTTTCCTTTCGGAAGAGAACGGAAGAGGCTCCGCAAACGTCTCCGTAAAGTATTCATACAGGATGCCCAAGAGACCTCCAGGTTAGCACCCACGGACTAGCTCCCCGCGACACTCACAACTTGCAGCGCTTCCCCGGGCGCGCGCGCCTGGAGCCGGACCTGCTGGCCCCGGTGCGCGCGGCGGAGCGAACCATCGGGCCGGCCGGGGGGAGGGCGGTGGTGCGGCCGTCGGGGCACCGGGCGCTAGGGCCACGGGTTTTCTTTTTTACGGCCGCCACGGTCTCCGGCCCCGGGCTTGGAGTGGCGCGTGACGCCGCCGGCCGCCGGAGCTTCGGGGGCGTGGCGCCGGTGAGCCTCCCCGCCCCCCCGGCCGCGCGGGGGTGGTAGCGGCCCATTTGAGAATTTCCCGGGCCCCGCGGCGGGCACCGAGGAGCCGAGCTGTGGTTGGGGGCGGGCCTACGCTGCCGCCGCGGGAGGAGGGACAAAGGGGTGGGCCCCGGCTGGCCGGTACCCGGGCAGCTGGTCCAGGACCGACCCGCAGCGTGGAGAAGGAGGAGGAGCGGGGCCCACGCGGGACCGGCGCTGGAGATGCTAGTGCGAGGAGACCGCGGGTTTCCAGCCCGGCGAGAGCTGTCAGGTTGGCACCATGTAAGTGCCCTTTTGCGTTAATTGGTTAGGAAAGGATCGCCAAGAGTGAGCGCTAGTTGGGCTTCCCTGTTGTGCTCTAGGTAGTTGGGATTCTCTCACTCGGAGGAGGGGCCGAGGGCAGGGGACAAGGCTGGTGGCTGGCCTCCAGGACTCCTGGATATGCATTCTCGTGTTCATTCTCTCTCTGTGTCTGTCTGTCTGTCTCTCTTTCGAGCCACTTGGGTTTCAGATGAAGTCACGGGTAGGGGAAATTGTCTTGAGCTGTCTCCTGGATCCCTGCTACCTTGTAGTCACCTCTTCAGCCTGTTTTATCGCCTGTTGTATGCCTTTCAGTATTTCTTGTTTCAAACCACACTGCTTGATCCAAGTTACAGGCATGTGTGCTGGAGACAAACTGACAACGCTTTAGAAAGCAGGATCTTCATTTTCGCTTCAAGTCAGCTGCCCCTGCAATCTGAGTAAGAGTTGTTTTCAGTGGGGAATGGGGATGGAGTTTTGGGAGAAACCGCACAAAACAAAAAAGAGTAATGAATGCTTTCTACTCTGGCATTATCTTACCAGTCATTTAGTACCTTTCATGTCTTCATTTGTCAAGTTTCTGCTTTTATACAGTAGTTTAAGTAATAAATAATCAGAGCTTTGCCTACAGGGTGTTAACATTCTCTAAGCGTGGACAAACTTGAGAGGGAATACTCCAGAGCTTAGTAATGGAATACAGCCTCCCACCTCTGTTTTCACTTCAGTTCAAAGGCAACATTGCTTCCCTGGCAGCTGCTGTCTGCCCTGCATCATGGCTGTGGTTTCCCTACCCTTCTCAGCAGAATTCTTCCCACTGAAGAAACTGCCCTGCGCTCTCACTCACACACTCTCCCTTTCCTCCACCCGCCCTGGGAATGTTAGCAGAGAGGGAAAGAGGCCCTCCCTCTCCTTGCGGCATTAAGTGGTCTCTGCATTAGGTGACGCGGTCAGTTGCTTTGCAGAGCAGGTCTGTCTCTGTCAGGATCCTTCCTGGGAGACAGTTGGTGGGTAACATCTATATGCACACCTGGGAAGGAGATGTTTTAAGTGAAAAGTTAGTAGGAGTAATTGCGTTTGTAGCAAAGTGCCATTTCATATCCCACCTAAGAGAATGCAGAATATTCAGTGTATTTTCATGAATAACTTCACTTCAGTGTGGGGACTGCAAGTGATGAGCGGGTGCCTCTGCCCTAGTCTTGTTGGGGAAGCATGAAAATAATTAAGTCTGATGAGCTCCAATTAGAAATATGGAAAGGGTGCTGCAGCTTTCCCTCTTTAGGAGGAGGAGGGGTGGTTTCTTTCCCAAGACAGTAAGCAGCTTTTGACTTGTTTCTTGAGTTTTTTCACAGCAGCTGTCAAGAGATTGATGAAGGGGAATTTTCTGTCCCGAATTACTGCCTGCAACTTTTTTTTTCAGGACTGGGCAGCTACTAACCTCTAATAACTTAATAAGCACCTACTGTGCTTGTCACTGTGAGGGGTTCCTGGATGAGTGGTATTCAGTTTCTGTCTTGAAGAGTCTGTTAGACCTGAAAATTGAGGACCGCGTATTAGACACGCTGCAGCCTGGTCTGCTGGAATACCTGTGGCTGAGGGAGGGAGTGTGCAGCACACGTGTTCCTGTGTGCACTCCCTAGGGATTCTTGTTGGAAAAAAAAGGTGGCATTTGAATAAGTACCTTACAGGGTAAGCCACTATAAAAAATGGGGCTGATGATGTCCCCACCTCCTAGGGCTGAGAACTGAATGAAGTAATGTAGAGTGCCTGGCATGTGGTGGATACTAAGTAAATGGTAGCTAGTTATAAGAAGGAAAGAGAGTGCTGAAACTATGTGAAATATTGGGTCCTGGGCTGATAAGGGAAGTGGGATCTGGAAGTATACACAGGAGGTGCCAGGTGGCGCTCAGGGAAAAGAGAGTTAGTTACTCATACTCTCTTGAAAGGCCTTGAATTGCCAGCCAGTCAGAGAAGTTTAGGGGGACAAGAGTCATAGAAATCCCTGTTGTGTTAATGACCTACCAGTTTCCTAGTAAACATTCTACTCCAGCCCTTACACAGGAATATGACTATTTTTGAGGCACTCATGCTTAAGACCAATGAATTTTTACATCACTCCCTGGGGAATTCCATTTGCTAGGAATTCTGCCTGTATTTGTTTAACTTTTGATCTCGTTTTTTGGTATATTGACAAAAGGTCATAAGCCAACCATTTATCTTCTGCATAAGCTCCTGGGGATGCAAAGGAGATATCAACTTCCTCCAGTAACTTTTGCATTTGCAAAGGTTTTCTCTCCTGGAGATTTTCTTAAGGAGGAGGCAGATATGCTCCCCTGGTTCTCAATCCACTGTGCTCCACCAACCAGAGCCAGATAGGCTCTTGAAACCAGGGTGGGGTCACTTTAGAACTGTGTCCTGTACTTTAAAAACTCATACAGATTTGGTTTGGGAGTGGCCTGACAGGTGGGTGTGCCTGGGGTGGGGTGAAAAGGTGGTAAGGGTTAGTAATCAGGGCTGAAACTTTCAACATACTAATACCAAGAATGTGAGCCATCAGAGAATTTTTTTTTGCTAATCCCTAAGAGAATTCCCAGTAAGGGGTTGTGGCCCCAGGTTAATTTATCTAGGTTGGGAGAGAGCTGACTTCCTGTAACATGCCTCATCAATTAATCAGATCCTAAGTAGTCCTCGGAGCCAAAAACTCTGGGTCCTCTGGTCAGAAAGGCCTTGGGCTGGCCTGCCTTGGTATTGAGAGGCATTTCCCTTAGAAAATTGGATGGGTAGGGCAGAATGATTCTCTCTTTTGATCCTAAATCCAAAGGTATAAATGGGCCAGAAACAGACTCAGAGGTCTCATTTTAACACCTATCTGGGTTAAAGACTTCAATATGTTTGTTATATGAATTTTTTCTAAGATTAAAAAAGAAATCTTCCCTAAAGGTACCTAGGACCTACTTCACCCCTACAAGAATTTTCACTATGATCCTTGCTAGTAGATGCCTATGTAGCTAGCACATTTATGAGAGTCTGAGGTGGTATTCCCATTCAGTGTTTTTTGAAGACCATATAACAGCAATGGAAAGAAGTTACCAGGTACTCAACATCAAATACTGACAATAGCTAACTAACTCTTTTTTTTTTTTTTTTTCCCTCACCTGTGGACCATTGGGTTTTTTTTTCTCCCCCCTCCCTGCTTTGAGAAAGAAAAAGGGAGAGGAACATCAATTGGTTGCCTCCTGTACAGCCTCCTGCCCCCACGACCAGGGATTGAAATCACAACCTTTTGATTATAGGATGATGCTCCAGCCAACTGAGCCACAATGGCCAGGGCTGGTTCCAGTTTTGAAGGTTTCCTGGGAAAGCAGTGATGAAGTTTGTATGCTGCTGCTTACATTACATGTAGAAGAGACTTGAGTTCTTAGTGGAAGGTGCCTGCTACCACTTTCTTAACTTAATTAGAAAGGCTTTTCTCAGAGTAACTGACTGCTAGATCCCCAGCAGACCTGCGGTGACCTTTCAATGAAGGTGCCGGTTTCCTTTCGGTTGTTCAATAATCAGTGTTCTCCATCAGCCAAGGAGCCATGGCATCCAAAGCTTCATCAGCCTCGGTAACCTGTGAGCTCAAAAGAGTGACTGAGTGCTGTCATATTGAAAAAAGACCCAATTTTATGAAAGATTTCATTTATTTATTTTTAGGGAGAGAGGAAGGGAGGGAGAAAGAGAGGGAGAAGAACATTGCTGTGTGAGAGAAACCTCAGTATTGCCTTCTGTATGCTACTAACCAGGGACCTGGCCTGCAACCCAGGCATGTGCTCCAATGGGAATTGAACTGGCAACTTTTTGCTTTGCAGGATGACACCCAACCCACTGAACCACACCAGTCAGGACAATACCTAAGAATTTGATAAAGTACTTTCTGTATCTCTCTTGCTGACTCCCAAACAATATTTTCCAAATTGTACCATGCAGACAAGACTCACAGGTGATGCAGAGAAGGACATACCCTATTTTTCAGTTATGGTGCATGAATATTGTGCTTTAATAATAAAGCTAGCCCTGGCTGGTAGCACAGTGGATAAGGTGCTGGCCTATGAACCCAAAGGATACTGGTTCGATTCCCCAGCCAGGGTACATTAAACAGGTTACAGGCCAGGTTTCCAGCCAGGTCTGTGGCTGGAGGCAGGTGAAAAGCAACCATACATTGATGTTTTTCTCCTTCTCTCCCTCTCTCCCTTCCTCTCTCTCTGGAAATAATAAATTTTTGTTTTTTAAAGAAAAGAAAAAAACCAGCCACCTAACTCATTAATTTCATGGATAGGTTACTTGGAATGAGGCAAAAATAAGTGTTAAAAGCCCTGGCTGGTGGCTCAATGGATAGGTGCCGGCCTGCGAACCCAAAGGTTGCTGGTTCAATTCCCAGTTAGGGCACATGACTAGGTTGCAAGCCAGGTCTCCAGCTAGGTCTCCAGCTGGAGGAGGGTGAAGGACAACCATACGTTGATGTGTCTCTCTCTGCTTCTCTCCCTGCCCTTCTAAAAGTAATGAATAAAATCTTAAAGAAAAATTTGTATTTTGTTGCCAAAGTGACTACCCTACTTTTTTACTTCCATTTCCACTTCACCTATTCATTCCTTGAATAAAGACCCACTCAAAATACGAAAAAAAAAAAATAAAGTGTTAAGTAAAACAGTTCAATTTTTTAAAAACAGTAAATTATCAGGATAAGTGGTATGAGAGTTAAGTCAAAAATTGTGGAGATAGCTCTTCAAATATGTGACTTGGGAAACACTGCTTAAAATAGGAAATGATGTTAAGTTATGGAGAGCTGGTTATCCCTTGACCTCACCATCAGGATAGTTGGGCACAGAATGACCCAGAGAGCCAGGACAGTTGAATCTGATGGATTTTGCACCCTTAACATGCATCTTGCCCTTGTCCGCTGAGCTCTCTTGTTGGTACTGCAGATTTTGTGAAGCTATTTAGTGCCTAATTCTCATTCCTTTGCTTCCCACAAGCCATTGTACAGTGTCAAAGGTTTGTTCGAGTGACATTTTGCAGGATAGGATGAAAAGGGCGCTGCTGACAGATGTCATTCTGTTATCAAGGGCATCTCCCTTGCCATCCATCAGTGCTCAGGAAGGGAGAGAACCAGACAGCCTCACATGTAAATGTATTTTACTTCAAAGGTGTAGCTTACATATGTCTGTAAAGTAGGCTTTACCAGGGGTTGTTGTAGGGGTTAGAAGTCTTGAGGTAGGAAAAAAGTAACCCTGACTTGACCTAGAAAATTGAGGATCATAAAGTTCACCTATGTAAATGAAGCTAGATTAGAAAATACTTTCTGTCACCCAAATCCCTGAATGAGTTTGTGCATGAATACTATTTTTGAGAACTCCTAAGCTTTCAATTAGTAACTTGTACTTTAGTCATTTTAAATCAGTACAGATACTTGTTTAGTGCCTCTGCTGGATGGTTCAAGTTAAATCAGGTCTTTCACCTTAAAAACATAATGAAACTTTTCCTTCATCACTCACACAGCATGGTAAATTGCAGACTATAGCAAGATGTATTAACTTTCAGACTAATATTTAGCCGAATTATAATATTCATAGATAATAGTTTATGTTTCTTTTTCCACACACTGACTGTATGTGTGTGGTGGGGGGAGATTTGGGGGGTTGCAGAAATGATCCTGGTGGAGAAAGTATACTTTGATAGATCCTCTTGAATAAAATACATGTTTGGGTTTTAGGAAGCTAGACAAAGATGTTTCAAATTATACCATAAATTATGGCAAAGATTTCACATCACATCCTTTAATACAAACGTTCACTAAGCTTTCCCTGTGTGCATATGTAAACATAGATTTAGAATTAATTAATATAATAATTATTATTTTTGTTATGGACTTTAAGCCTTCATCTGAAATATAAACATTTTGTGTATAAGAAGAAAATGGCATCATGTTTGGAGACTTTAATTATAGTGTGCTTCATCTGATAGGTACCCTCCATGAGCATGGAACTAAATATATACTATAGTTATATATTTATAGTTAGTGACAATATCATTGGTCACGAGTCAGAGGTGTTTGGAGGGAATATATGTATATATTTATATATACACACACATATATATATGTGTATATATATATAAAGCATTGTTGGAGAGAATTACTGGGGTAGTTGTTGGTAACAGTTATTAAGCTGTAATGAACAGATAATGATTAAAAGCCAGTTAAAGCTTTGTCATTGTAATAAAGAAAGCTTTGACAGAGATGAGAGGATGCAAGCGGGTACTTGAGATTGTGTCACTTGAGTTGAAGGTGAACTAGGAACTGGGTTCTACCCAGGAGGAAGTAAAGTTCCAAGTGTAGCTGTGTGTTCTCATTCGTAGAGAGCCATTAGTGGTCACAGCCTGACAGGAACTGTTCCCAGTTCTCGGTTGGGGGTTGTCTTCTGTGCTTCACATAGCAGTGCGCCCCGGGGTGGATGGCCCTTGACCTTGGGGAGCAGGGGAACGTACGCTGGGAGAACCGGTGGCCCCTTCGCAGTCCTGGGAAGACTATTGCTGAATATATCTGGCGAAGCAGAAAGAACCTATTTGAGGGAATTTATTGAGCAAAACTAACCATTGCCGTTTTTGAAAAGAACTGTCCTTGGGAAGGAACTTCCCCGTGACCTCATTTGTGAGCTCATTTTCAGAAACCCTCCTCCCTTCGCTAACTATCACTCAGGCTGATTCAGCGCCCTTCTGGCCTGTGATTGGTCAGTGTGCACATGGTAATGTTTATTAGAGCACTTAATGCAGCTGCTACAGCCAGTCACTTCCAGTCACATCCAGTCAGCTGGGAACCCCTCCCTGGTCTGAGTGAGTCACCTTGGTAACCCCAGAAGTCAGGGCTTCAGGCTTGTTACTAAGTGCCACACATCCAACTGGGGGTGGGGGGGATGGGGGGGTCTTGTTGCATATGCATAACCTAGTGAGAATTGAATTTGCACTGACAAGTTAGAAGAGTGGGTTCCTGATATTTTTATAGCGAGTACATGATAGTTTGTAAGGGAGAAATAGTGTAAAATTAGATAACAGTCCATTTCTGTATGGCATATCAGCTCCACCACTAATTAGCTGGGTGAGTTGAGCCAAAGCACGTAATTTTAGCTCTCAGTTTCTTTGTCATTGACAAGTATATTGATTCTTGCCAACATAAAGTGCTTCCACGCTCTGAAAACAACTTTTGTGTTTTTATTTTCCTTTTAAAAAGTGATCCAGTGGACTATCTCTGGAAGGCATTTGTCTCATAGGGGAACTGAGAACCCGAGTGGCATAGCTGTTTAGCCCATGATGTGGTGGAAAGATCTATTATTCAGTTACAGCTTAAATAATGTACCAGCACAGGGCGTGCTGGATGCTCTCCCTTCCTCTGCAGCCTAAGCCGGCAACCAAAACCACGCTACTTAGCTTCACGAGAACCCTTTTCTCCTTCCTCTTCACCATCCTCTCTTCCCAGTAAAGGCTACACACTGGGGGACTCCAACACCCCCTCCTTTTCCCACGGACTCCCCTCTCAGGGATCACAAAGCTGTATGTAGCAGGGAGGGTAAGGCAAGCCTGCTGACCTGGTGGGAGCCCTTTCTGATGTGTTTATTCTTCACAAACGCACTGAGGATGAGCTGGCTGTTTACTGTTGTGAAATCACTCTGCTGTCATCTGAGTTTCAGCAGCCCTTCAGGCATATCTGAGGTTTTTTCTCAGCCTAACTTCAGGCAGAGCACTTTGCCTACCTTGGGCTGGTCTGTTTAGTGTCTGAGGGAGTTTTAAGAGGGGAGAGAGATTTGTGGCATCTTAGACACCCATTGAAACTTTCCAGAAATGGAACTGGAAACAGTTGTGCTCTTCCTTCTGGTGTTTTCGTTGAGTCTAAAAACAGGCAAGTGGCGACACATTGAAATGAAGAGGCTCTGAGTTCATTTTGGTTATTTGTGGCCTTCTTTCTAGCAGGACCTAAATTTGAACTTTAATCCGAGGCCTGGAAGAAATATTTAGTTTACTAATACTGCTTAAGTGCACAGTTGCAGATGTCTTTACCCAAGAGTCCAGAAGAGGCAGGTAAGGTTGACTCAATTTACCAAAGAACTGAGATGAAAATAATTTGAACAGAAAAAATTTCCTTTAGAAACAGAGGTATCTGGAGTGGGGCCTCCCAAGCCTGCTTGTTCATCCGGAAGCATTTTCTGTATTACTATTTTTATGGTGTTTTCTTGAAGCATAATTTTCATATAGTAAAATGCACAAATCTCAAGTGGAGAGCTTATTGTGATAATAATATACAAGAAACATAAAACCAACCCTTTTAAAGTCTGCAATTTGGTGGCATTTAATACTTTTATTTTTAAAAAATTTTTTAAAGATTTTATTATTTACATTTATAATGTTGTGCAGCCACCACTATTATCTAATTCCAGAGCTGGATGAACTTATACATGAATGGATTCACCTGTGTGATTACCGCCTAGATCAAAAAATAGAACTTTCCATTGCTCTACAAGGTTCTCTCTGTTAACCATTGCACCTGCAACGGAACCTCTTCTGAATTCTTTCACAGGGGAATGGTTTTGCTTGACCTTGAGAAGATCCATATAGATAAAATCAGCATTTTATGTCTGGCCTCTTTGGCTCACCATGACCTGTGTGAGATTCATCTGTGCTGTTATGTGACTCCATAGTTCTTTTTTATTGCTGAGTAGTATTTTATTGCCAGGAGTTTGCCATAGTTTGTTTAGCCATTCTTTTTTAATAGATATTTGGGTTATCACCAGTTTCTTTTTCACTGAATAAAGCTGCTAGGAAAATCACCTACACCATGTTTTGTGGATTTACTCATGTATTTCTCTCGTGTAAATTCCTAGGAGTAGAATTGCTGGGTCAAGGTATTGGAATATATTTGTAACTTTGAAGTCAGGAAGACCTGGGTTTGAGCCCTGGCTAGTGTGGCTCAATGGATAAGGTGCCAACCTGTGAACCCAAAGGTTGCCAGTTTGATTCCCAGTCAGCACTCGTAACCAGGTTGCAAGCCAGGTCTCCAGCCAGGTCCCCAGCTGGTGGCAGGTGAAAGGCAACTACACATTGATGCTTCTCTCCCTTTTTTCCTTCCTCCTTCCCTGCCCTTTTCTCTGAAAATAATGAATAAAATCTTAAAAGAAAGACAGACTGGGGTTTGAATTTTTTTGTCTTACCAGTTACTTCCTTAGCTTTAGGCAATTTGCTCTTCTGTGTAGCTGTAAAATGGGCATTGCATACCCTATGAGTCAGGGTTCAGTGAGGAAAACCTACAGCTTTCTAGGTATTCCAAGGGGTAGGAGATTTAATTAGGTGGCTACAGAACAATGGAAAGGCTGGAGGGGGGAGAAACCACATCTCAGGCTTTCAGATTTGTCCCACAGGAAGTTAGAGGGCTGCTGCCACGCAGAGCCAGGAGTCCCCTCTGCACCTACCCAGCCTTGTTAGCCCAGGGCAGCTGGGAGGCAGGGAGGGAGCTTGCAGAAAGCAGCAGAGCTGGTAGATGCCTCCTGGGGCTGCAGTGGTGACCTAAATGGCAGCGGCTGTAATCTGTTGGTATCCTCATTCTGCCTGAAGACCACGAGGCCAGGATGCCTGTGCAGCTGTAAGACTGCTTTCTGTAAGTCATGTTCACAGTCAGTCCTTTGATTTTGTGCTGACCTGTTGGAGTATGGATGCTACCCTGTTAAGACGACCTTCCTGTCACAAAAGTGTGGATGCAAAAAGGGGCCAGGTACTCAACCTGACAAGCTCAAGGGAGGCCTGCATAGCTGCCTTCCAAGCTCAGAGACCGAAAGGAACCACATAGGATGGACGTGGGGCACTGTCCTGTCCCCAGCTGATATTTTCCCCTATCAAAGGTCAGTCTTGACCTTGACTGGGCCTGTCTGTTGTCCTTTTGCATTGACAGTAACATAGCTAGCTGATAACATGCCTTTGGAATAGCAAAGTAATTTCCTTTTTCTCTAGACCTCTCAAAGCACAGCCACCGTGCCAGAGGGAGACCACAAATCCTCTCCTTGTTACTGTGTTCATTGTTGACTGTTAACTGTCCTATACCCACAAATGTAGAAGTGCGTGTCTATTCATTTTACTTTTTACCCAGTCCCAGAGACTCCCTCGCTTTGCTTTCTCCCTGTTCCCTAATCTATCACCAGTGAGTCTCATGTAACCCATTTACGTCTTCCCCTTTGATCCAGATACAGAAAGTGAGTGGTACAGCTTCCATTTCCCGGAGCATGGTCTCAATCTATTGAGATTTTGCTTCCTGGCAATTGTCAGTGTGGCTCAAATAAACTCACAAAATTTTTACAGGTTTGGATGTTTCTTAACGTTGACGTAAGGCAGTTTCACAGCTTTTTCATCTACTGCTCTGTGATTCTAAACACTTTTCTCTGTGAGTATGCTTGAGAAATTATAACCTTCAAGCCTACAAATTAAGGCAGACACTGAAAGGTTACTTAATTCTAAGACCTGCTGCTTTGATGTATAACAGTGGAACTTTAGTGTTTTCTTTTTGAAGTCATTCTGATTTGTTCTTAATGAAGTTAGTAAAAGGTGATGTACATGACCATGTGGTTTCTATGTGGCTAAAGAGGATATTCCTTTTTCCTCCCAATGTCTTTATCCTTTGACAAATATGATGGAAAAGAGATTAGATTTTTATCTTATTTTGTGCTTCAGCATGCTGTAGTCTACCAAAGCATTTGCATAGTGTCTGTCCTATTTTTAGCTTATAGTATGAAATATATGAGCTGTAATGCATGGCTTGAGACATTTAAAAATCTTGAATCAGTTTTGGCCACATTTTCCTTCTGATGATGGCACATGCAGAAAGAACTGAGTTTTTCTTATTTCAGAATGTCTGTGAATCTTCTTTCATTCAAATAGTTTTCTCTGTAACTGACTGATTTCACTTTTTAGAGACCTTACTGTTATTGCTTTGGGTGCAGGGTGGGTAGTTAGCTTGAGCAAGACTGGCTGAGTGAGTTATTGGTTACTGTTTTATTTTAGGCTTATATCTATAGTGTTATTTCTGATGGTGCCTTGCAAAGAAGTGTAAAGCAATAAGGAAAGCAAGTATTCTGAGGTCCAAGACAAGCAGGATCAGTAACTTTATTTCAGACTCTGGTTTAACAGTGAGTGAGCCAGCTCTTTTGCAAAGCTTTCTTAAATTTAAATGTGCTATATTGACAGAATCCTCTGTTTTATATCTTTTGTAGCCAGACAGCCAGGGCTCACAATGGATGTCCAAACAGTTTACAGTGGCTAATACAATGGACAAAGGGCTTCACTGTTGGAAGAGTGGAAAATGGAGCTGAAGGGGAGCTTCTTAAGGGCATTGACCTAATTTACTCCTTTGACAAAAATGATGGGTTTTAAATACATATGTCTGATTGGTCTGTCAGTATTTCAGCTAGTAGTATTGCAGCCCCAAGAAGGGATGCATGGAACTGCTGAGTGCATTTTTGTGAAGTACAGCCTTTATTTCTATTTGATAATATCCTTTTAATGTTTTTTTTACAAAAGCTTATGTCACATTCTGGCATGAACTGAGACTCCACAGAAGTCAGGGAATTAAGAGAGGCAAAGAAATTGCACCATCACCCTACCCTCCTCAGTCCCAGAAACCTCCTCATATTCAGAAATTGGTATTCCCCAGCCAGGGCACATAACCAGGTTGCAAGTCAGGTCTCCAGCCAGGTCCTTAGCTGGAGACAGGTGAAAGGCAACCAAGCATGGATGTCTCTCTCCCTCTCGGCCTCTCTCCCTTCCCTTCTCTCTGAAAATAATTTTTAAAATCTTTACAAAAAAAAAAGAAAAGAAAGAAAAGAAAAAAAGAAATTGGTTAGTCACCCAATTTGTAAAGATAAAATTCTCTGTGGGCCTTTCCCCTATGAAATGTGGGGAATCAGGACTGGGTTAAAAATAAAACTTAGTTCCGGCATTGCTAAATTCCTAAGTACGATGTTTGTGATTTACTTGGTTGGTCCAGGAGGCAAACAGGCGATGCCTTTGCTATTTATTACCACAGCGTACTTCTAGTTCAGCATGCACAGCCTCAAACGCTATCTCTGGCCTATTAATAGAGAGAAGCAAAGGCAGGTACACATGGCCACTGCAGGAAACAGAGCTCCTTGGGCTTAGCAGTAAGCTCCAAGTGACAATTGTGTTGTTGTTCTAAGTTGTCTTTGAGTGTGATTGGATGATTAAATATAAATGTTGACCTGATTGGACTCTGTCCCAGCAATGAGCTGTCTTGAACACACAGTAGTAACATACGATCTCATCCCCGACAGCCACCAGACTTGTTCTTTTGGCTTTATATTTGGGACAATGGTTTATGCAATGAAGTGTCATAAAAACGGGGGTGCTGTCTTATCTCTCAGTCTCTTTCGTTTGTTCCGACTCTGGAGTATTGGTTCTACTTGTGTTGTCTTGCCACATGGATGGTGCATTATCTTCATAAGAAGCAATATAAGCTTTTTGACTGGGATGAATTTCATCAAAACAAATGCTTGGAAACAGTGAGCCACCAAAAATGTCCTCAGTTAGACATAAACTTCAGTGCACATGTCTATCCTTTCATAAGAGCAGTGCGTTTTCAGCAGGGCCTGGATCCTACCTCGTGCAGGGCGGGGGCTCAGTTTAATGTTGGGGGCTTGATGGTCGGGGTGCTTCTGTGTTCATTCTTTGTTTAGAAAGTTGATTTCAGAGAGAGAGGGGAACGTCGATTGGTTGTTCCGTTCATTTATACAAATTCATCCGTTGCTTTTTGCACGCGCCCTGACTAGGGCCTGAACCTGCAGCTTGTGTCGTAGGGGTTCAGTGCTCCTGCCAGGGGGGCTCCCTCACCAGCAAGCGCTCGGTTGTGAGTCCTGAAGGCAGGCGGTCTGGCTCTGTGCGTTCTCTCAGGCCGGGCAAATGAAGGAAGGGAAAAGGAAAAGAGAAGAGGTGAGCCCCAAAGGAAGGAAGTGTGGGTCAGCATGGGTGCGCATTCCCTCTCCTTTCTTCCTAGGTTCCCTGCCTCCCATAAAGTACTTTGCAGGCAGTGTGGAGATTATTGGAACCCTAAAAACTATTATTGGACTGAGAGATCTAAAATATACATTTACGGAGCTGGTGAAACAGCTATGTGCTGTGTCCTTGTTTTCTATAAATATGATGGGTGTGCTGGGTGGGCTCCCTCCAGCTGAGTTCGCAAGTGTTTGGCAGACTCCTGATATTGGTGTAAAGTGCCCACTCAGGAGGGTACCCAGGGCACAGTCAGGTGCAAGTGGTGTTGCTCTGTCCCCAAAGACTCCACTTTCCTCTGTGAAGGAGGAAAGGGAGCCTCGAGGCTGATGTGGGGCTAGACGGTTGGAACAGATCTCACTGAGTACTCCCAATCAACTGGGGGCAGACATTGAATCTCCATTTTATTTTAGTATTTATTTATTTATTTATTTAAAAGAAAGATTTTATTTATTATTTCCAGAAAGAGAGCAAGGGAGAGAGGCAGAGAGGGAGAGAAACATCAATGTATGGTTGCTTATCACCTGCCTCCAGCCACAGACCTGACTGGAGACCTGGTTTGCAACCTGGTTATGTGCCCTGGCTGGGGAATCGAACCTGCGAACTTTGGGTTCGCAGGCCGGCACTTTATCCACTGCGCTACCAGCCAGGGGGCTAAATCTCCATTTTATAGGGGAACAAACTAAGGCTCAGGAATGTTAAGTAACTTGCCCCTGGGGTCATACAGCTTGTGTGACAGGGAAGGAATTTGAGCCAAGGTCCATTTGACTCTTTTGAAACCTGCAGTTTCTTTCCACTGCTTCAGCCCCGGCATTTCAGAATCAGATTGGCAAAGAAATACGGGGGGCTCGAGGCCCTCTGTTGATTGTTTTGGAGTTTCAGCATTATTGTTGAAAGTGTAAAGGGCCACCCCCGGACTCCCCACCTCGGGGAATCATGAGTGACAATACTAGGTCCATGTTAAGAGATGCTTTCCTTCTTCAGTGACCTCTCTGTGTGTCCACTGCTTCAGGAGCCCCAAAGACTCTAAGATGAGCAAGCCACAGCCTTAGGGGGAAGTAGATTACATAGACAAGTACCTAAAATCACAATTATTATAGAAATATTAAGAATATGTCTTACTAAGTGAAAGCCTACTTTTTTCACACATGCAGTCTCCAGTAAGAAATGACTGTGTTAGCCCTGGCTGGTGGCTCAGTGGATGGATACCAGCCTATGAACCCAAAAGTCCCTGGTTCAATTCCCAGTCCAGGCACATAACCAGGTTGCAAGCCAGGTCTCCAGCCAGGTCTGTAGCTGGAGGCAGGTGAAAGGCAACCATACATTGATGTCTCTCTCCCTTCCTTTCTCCCTCCCTACTCTTCTCTCTAAAAATAATGAATACAAGTCTTTAAAAATATATAGAAAGAAAGGAAGTAATGACTGTATTGTTTCATCCCCCTCCCCGCAAAATGAAATTGTCAAGAAAAGTGTATACACAAGGCACATGGATTGTGGAATTCGAACATCTTAGACATGCTGTCTAAGTTTGGGAACTTGTCCAGTTAAAGGTTGGAATTCCATCACAAATTTCTTGAGTATCAAAGTACATCTTGAAAATATGCCCTGGAGGTGTAGGCTACCAGACCACTCACATGTCAGTGTGACGCAAAACAGGCAATTTTTTCCAATATGTATCTGGACAATATGCATCAATAGCATGAGAATTTTGACTCTGGATAAAAATAGAGAAAGCATTGTGAAGCTCAGAACCTTTTGGTGATGGAGTGAGCCATTATGGAATGCCAGGTGTTTGCCTCCGGTGGGTGGGGTTGGAGGACATTGAGAACCAGAGTTACCAGTCCAAGGGTAGAAAGAGCCAGGAAATCTCCAAACATTATTTCTTTCCTGTTCCTCCCTGGAATCCTACTAAGTAAGGGTGCTTTTGCCACTGCCTCACCACATGGCTTTGTTTCCCCATGACCCAGAATGGATGGGTTAGATGAGCTTCTATGGACAGTCTGCTCAGGCTAACTATGAAGTGTTGATTCGTGGTTCTGTCCTTGGTCATGACCAAGGCTGGATGTATAGTTTTGGTCAGATTCTAAGTCAGACTTCATGGTGGTGCTGAAAACGTCTAATGTTTACAACTCTCTTTAAAAGTTTTCTTCTAGCCCTGGCTGGTGGCACAGTGGATAAGGTGCCAGCCTATGAATCCAAAGGTTGCTGGTTTGAGGAGCCACGGTCCTGACTTATGTGTGCATCATACCTCTTCCCACAGAGTCCCCCCCAGTATGTGTGTTGATAATATGCATGTAGTTAATTACCGACTTTGAGGATTATCTGAAGCCAGATTTTGATCTCAGGCCAGATTCCCCCTCAGAATGTGATTGGAAATTGTGAACAAGTTTAGATTTTTTTAGTTCAGGTAACATAACCAGGCAAGTTCCATTGCTACCAAAACCATGTGTGGTTTGCTTTGAATTGACCTAACTTTTGCATCATGTACCCAATAAGCACTTATGCATTATTAATTTTATTTATGTATTATTTTTAAAGATTAAAACAAATTTTTATTATTTTTCAGAGAGAGGGAAAGGGAGAGAGGCAGAGAGGGAGAGAGACATCAATATATGGTTGCCTTTCACCTGCCTTCAGCTGGGGACCTGGCTGGAGACCTGGCTTGCAACCTAGTTATGTTGCCCTGGCTAGGAATTGAACCGGCAACCTTTGGGTTCGCAGGCTGGTGCCTTATCCACTGTGCCACCCTGTTATTAATTTTAAAAAGAAAAGAAATAAACAGACAAACGAAATAGGATTATCCCCCAGTAGTGATTGGATGTGAAGGACAGTCCTAAGGCTTGTTGAAGATAAAAGTGAAAACTGAGAGGGGAAAGCAAGAATCAGAACCTGTGTGCCCCTCGCAGGTCAAGACCATGTCCTGGTGCACAGAAACGTGCACATTAGTCACCTGTCGCTACATTTTGCATAAGGTTCAACTAGGGATTGGAAAACTGTGGACAGGTTGCCTGTTTGGTTTGGTTTTTGTTCCTCTTTCTGCCCACTAGCTAAGTTATTCTTACATTGTAAAATGGTTGCACTCTTAAGTGGTTATATTAGTATCTACGTAATGCTAAAGTATGTAAACTATGTGGCCCTTTAAGAAATGTGTGCTGGCCCTCCCTTCAGAACTCCCTGAGTTTCTAGCACACTTGTTTGCCATTGTGGAGTAGCTGTGTCAGCCTGCTGACTCACCAGTCAGATGCTGGCTGTGGGGACGCCAGAGTGAGAAAAGGTTGGCTGAGCCTGTGCAGAAGGGCTGGTTTGCCTGGGTTGCAGATGAGGCAGGTGACAGGGCCATTTGGGAAGTTCTGAATGTAGACTTCCTCCCCAGGGAAGCACTTACAGGAGGACAAATAATTGTGGAGAAAGTATACTTCAAAGTGCACGTTTTTTGGGTTGAGAAAAGTTATATCACTGAAATGCCTCTTGACCGTAAAACATTTCTGTCTAGGGTTTGGGGCTTCTTATTTCTCCGGATTCCATCTTTGGGAGGGAATCTCTTGGTTGTGTTTCTGCATTGTTGACTATTTCAATTCCAAACAATTCCATGTCTTTCCTGTCAGAGAAAACTTCAAAGTTATACCAAACTGCCCTCATGGGTTCAAAGCCCTGAAGAAATGTAGCTCAGAAGAGGAATTAGTGATGATCCTCCAGCATAGGATTTGGCAAGTCTTCAGGTTAATAGACATTATCAGCGAATGGTACCCTAGCTCAGTAAGCATTCATTGCCATCATTCTCTATTCTATTCCAAGTCTTTCTGCTGCCTGAAAACAAGCATCCTTGAGGGTGGGGAGGGGAGTGTGTTCTGTGTCAATAGGCCTTGTTTTTTGTTTATTTATTTTAAGTATTTTATTTATTATTTTTAGAGCGAGGGGTAGGGAGAGCGGCAGAGAGGGAGAGAGGCATCAATGTATGGTTGCCTTTCACCTGCCTCCAGCCATGGACCTGGCTGGAGACCTGGCTTGCAACCTGGTTATGTGCCCTGGCTGGGAATCGAACCAGCGACCTTTAGGTTTGCAGGCTGGTGCCTTATCCACTGTGCCACCAGCCAGGGGACCTTTGTTTTTAAAGCCTGGTGCAGGTGAGATCATTATAGGGTCAATGACTGAATGCAATCTGTTTTTTAAAAGCTTTTATTAAACTTATGTCACATTGACCTTTTTATTTATTTTTAAATGTTTAGAAATATGTTTATTGAGTTTAGTGAGAGCGGTGGAGGGAGGGGGGAAAAGGAAGGAAGAGGGGAGCATCAATTGGTTGCCTTGCATATCCGAGCTGATTGGGGACCTGACCTGCAACCTAGGCATGTGCCCTAGCCTGGAATCTTATCCCCCAACCTTTTGATGTACAGGACTACACTCCAGCCAACTGAGTCACTCAAGCCAGTGGGGCACACTGTTCTTTTTTCAGAGTTCATTTGATACAGGAAACATGTCTCATTTGTGTAGTAGCTTTCCTGTTTATGAAAAATTTCACATAAAATTCCTGCTCCATTCTGTGAGATGTGTATTGTCACCAGAGAACTTGGGGGCCATAGCTGAGACTCGAACCCCTGATCACTGGAACTGTTGGGGAAATCTCAGTTTGTTGTGTTATTGTCCCCCTTCCCCTCCTTGACCCCAGCCCACAATGGGAAGCAAAATCCTGTCCCAAGTCTTCTTGTCAAAGGCAGTAGTAGTCCTTACCTGAATTTTCTTTCCAAAGGCAGGTTTTGGTTTTTGCGATGGCTCTTCTTTGGTGCAGTGTTCCCTTGGTCCTTTGATGTATTCTGGTGTGTGCATCCCTTTGTCAGAATGCCTCTTTTGTGGGTTTTTTTTTTGGTCACATACCCTGATACAGATTTCTTGTCCACTCTTAAATAATGTACTACAGTGGTGTCTTCGGAACGTGGCTTAGAAATGATAGTCTCTTTAGTTTTTGCTCACAGTGAAAGGGGAGCTGGACTGGTGCTGAAACCCCGGTCGGGGCCCCTTGCCTCAGCTGCCCTGCGGGAGCCGCGCTGCAAGTGGAACCCGGGGCCAGGCCTCCCTCCTTCCTCCTTCCCAGCTCGCATGCCTGGCGGGGGCTGTCCGTTTCGGCTTACATGTTTTCCCTGCTTCTGAGCAAAGTGAGGAATTTGGACTCGGATAAAAATGCAAATCCACTTGTCCCATGTTTGACTTATTGTACTGATGGATGAGACAAAAATGCTTCCTGAGTCCCAGGCTCTCCCATTTGTCCCTCTGGGTGCCTAGCTCAGATCCCTGATCAGATCCTCCTATTCTAGGTCTTTCTGCGTGTTCCCTTAACATTAGCCTTTCCTCCAGTTGTTGGCCGGCTCCTTGATGTACAGCTGACCCACATGAGCATGTGAGCGTCACAGGAAGGCAGGACATGTTTATTACCCCACAGTTACCACCAGTGCGCAGTAGGAAGCCTGGCACGGAGAGGTGCTTAGTAAGGATTTATCGAACGGACTGATGAATGCATTCCCCATTCTTTGAGAAGCTTTTAACTCCTGTACCATTCTTCTGGAAAATCATGTTCTCCCGTACCTAAGCAAGGTCAGTCTCGAAAGTATCGAGCCAATGTCAGGATTTAATTAAAACAGTTTGCGCTCCATACTTTTGTGACAGACCTCGTAATTAGGTCCAGTGATCAACAATTTGAAAGAGCTGTCTTCTACTTTACAGATGGTTTAAACTCCTTTGAATACACCACAGTGTCCAGAGCAGGGTCAGAAGCGTTGTAGGGTGTTGATTGATTCAATGCTTGTGTGTTTTCATTTAATGTCAATGAACGATAACTGAAAGTGTAGTTTTCCCCCTTTAGTTATCATGCCCTCTACTACTTACAGATTTACTTTGCTTCTTATAAAAGCTATTATTGTGGGATTTTATTGTGGTTATTAAAGTCTACTTCTCTAAGTTATATTTGAAATTTTGAAGTTGGAAGGGAAACAGCAATCTCTCCATTTTTATTTCTGTACTATTGCACCATCTGGTGGATTGTCTGTTTACTGCAGTGGCCTGTGCTAGTTTCCCGATAATGACAAATTCCACAAAAAAGGAGATGCTGGATACCTTTTTATGCTTTAAGAGTGCATACCATTTCTGTCCACAGTTTATGTTACTAGGCAGAAATGGATTTTTTTTTTTTGAGACAAGCTCAACATTGTTTAATTTAGAATAAAAAAAACTTCCCATATCTGAAATTTCCGAGGTTACAGAAAAAGGGAAACAATGCAGTGTTGAGGGAGGGGTGTGCCCATTTATTATGGACAATTTATGTAGTAATGATAAACAAGATACTAGATCGAAGACTGAGGTTCCTTCTTCTAAGTTTGGAAATAAGTCTTTCAAACATTAATTTTTTTCTTCCTTTAAATTTTGTCATGAGAAAAATAAACTAGGAAAAGCATAACAATTTTTGTGTAACTTGCTTAAATTTCATTTGCTCTATTATTAAATCATAGGCATTAGCAAGTCTTGTTGGTTAGCATTTTCCTTATTTTTATTTATTATTTTATTTTATTATTATTTTTTATTTATTTTATTTTTATGACTCAAAAAAGCTTCGTTTTTATTTTGCTTCCTGACTCTGTGCTTGTGCCTTCAATACTTTACAACAATTTTCTGCTCTTCAATAAGGAAAGCACGCTTGATCCTGTCACGGACACATTTAGCACACATGGATCCACCATAGGCCCTGCTGACATGCTTTTTTGTTTTAGACAACCTCATTAGAACTTTAGGTCTCACAGCACGAACTCCTCGAAGTCGGCCTGGGCACACTGCACGTGCAGATTTTGGTGCTTTCCCAACCTTTTTGGTATAAAGGTAAACAATTCTATTGCCAGGGGTTCGGGACAGCCTAGTTTTGTTAGAGGCTGTGTTGTAGGACAGCCTCTGACGGTAGGTCAAACGCTGGACCATTGTAAATGCCTAACGACACCATTCCCGGAAGAGGACTTTATTATTATTCTTTAAAAGATTTTATTTATTATTTCCAGAGAGAGGGGCACCAATGTATGGTTGCTTTTCACCTGCCTCCAGCTACGGACCTGGCTGGAGACCTGGCTGGAGTCCTGGCTTGCAACCTGGTTATGTGCCCTGGCTGGGAATCGAACCAGCGACCTTTGGGTTCTCAGGCTGGTGCCTTATTCACTGTGCCACCAGCCAGGGCATTTTCCTTATTTTTAATATCTTGGCTTGTCACCTGGGTGGGTGGTGGATGCAGGAAATTTTCCGCCTTTCAGCTTCCTGTCTCCTGTCTTCCCTCCCCTTAATGAGAGTGTGTGCTAGTGCTGCCCAAGAGTTTTGTTTTTCTCCCTCAATTTCCATGAGATGCAGTGGATACTCATCGTGTTCAATGTAACAAACACATTCAATTATCATGTTTATGATATGTAACAAGTACTTATGCAGTTGAAGCCTTAAATTGTAAATGCTTTAATCTTATCTATAGATTAATGGTCTAATATACAATTCCTGTTTCTCTTACTGAGAGCTGGTTAGATGAGTGTTTTCAAAGTGTCATTTGCTAAGTTTTATCAACATGCTTACACAAAAAGCTCACAGCCACCCCCCCCCCCAGTTGTTTTTCTTGCCAGAAAACTTTTTAAAAGATTAAAACGATCCCTGAAGTATGGAAACAAATACTGTTTCTGTAAATAAGTAGTATTTCTTTTCTTTTTTCTTTTCAAAATGGCATTTGAAAAATGTGGCATTTGACTTATATGGATGCAGAGCTATTTATTGCTAGAACTTTTAAAAAAAGTAATGAACAGGGCCCTGGCTGGTGGCACAGTGGATATGGCACTGGCCTGCGAACCCAGAGGTTGCTGGTTTGATTCCCAGCCAGGGCAACATAACCAGGTTGCAAGCCAGGTCTCCAGCTCGATCCATAGCAGGAGGCAGGTGAAAGGCAACCATACATTGATGTTTCTCTCCCTCTCTTCCCTTCTCTCTGAAAAATAATAAATAAAAAATCTTAAAAAATAAACAAAAATAAAAGTTTTTAAAAAAGTAATGAATAGGTCAGTACATTTGTTTAATCTATAAATACTACAAAATGGGGTGGGTGGGGGGCTGCACACACACAGCAATGTTTGCCTTAGTGTTATAGTAGCAAAAAATTGCCAAGAATATAGTTAATAAGTTGTATACTGAATGTGGCTGTTTACAGTTTAATTTAAATTAAACCTTCCTGTTGCAGAGCACTGCTATACCAGTGCTTCTCCAGCCTGAATATGCATATTAATCCTGTAAAATGTAAATTCTTACTGTCAGGGCCCAGGTAGGACATGAAAATGTGCTTTTCTAACAAGCCTCCAGGTGTTGACAATATAAGACAGTTTCTAAAGGTTAGGATCTTTAACTTCCTGCATTTATTCCCCAGTTCTGATAGGCAGGACATGTGTCCGAGGCTCAGGATGCTGCATGTAGGCTTGCTGGATTCCAGGAGATGAAGCCCGCACATAGCTATATGGCGGAAGCGCTGTGTTGCTCTTTCCCATGTGAGCCACCTGAAGGTGCCTTGGGTCTGGGAGGGACAGGTTTACCCTCTGTCTCATGCAGGGCCACGCCTTCTGCTGGCAGGATTTAGCTGAGCACTCTAATAACTGGTTTTCTAACCTGCCTTTTGACAGTTTATAATTTTTCTTTATCTTGGTGCCTGTCATGGAGTGGCGGTGGATGTATATTCGTTTTTTGTTTTTTTAAGTGAAGCTATGTTTTAATGTTATGCAGACTTTGTTTTGAATCATAGCGTAGATAAGGCTGTATCTCAGTTGCCAAATTAGCACCTTCTTTTTTGGCTTATTAATGGCTTCTTTGGTCTGTTTAAATGATAATTATACCTTTATTGTTTAGTGTACCAGAGCTATGAACTTAGAGATAGTAAATTAATTAGTGTACTGATGTTTCTTTGCTCCATAGCTTATTAAAATTGGACTCATGCAGGTATTTTGACCAGCCACCTACTAGCTGTGGGCCATGTGCAAGTTCCTTCATATCTTAGGATGTACAAGTATACGTATAGTAGAATGTCATGTATCCCATATATAAGCATAAGTGGGGGGGCATATTTTCAATTAAGAACCCACAAAACTATTTTACAAAGTGGCTCTATCATTTTGCATTCCCATCAGCAAAGACTGAGAGTTCCTTTTGCTCCACATGCTCCCCAGTATTTGTTGTCAGTGTTGTACATTTTGGTCAGTTGTAGCTAACTCACAGGGTTGTGGGCATTCAGTGAAAAATTGTTTCAAGTCCTCCCTGTGGTACTTTGCTGAGCGTTAAAGACTTCTTTCCTTTGCAATTCTCCTAACCATCTTGTCTCCTGTTCCGAGGGTGGGTGTGTTTTAATGAAGACGTCCAAGCTGTAGATCAAGTTATTTTGACATGTCCAAGACTGCAGAACCCTGTGTGTCATTCAGCGGTTTCCTGCCCGGCCCCACTGAGTTGGTTCTTGCAGTGTTTTGAACACACCTTGCAGGATGCCCCTCCTGGCTCTCACCGTTCTTTTCCCCCCTCCTACAAGGTCCACCCTCCCAACAAGTCAGTCCCCCCGAGCTCCTGCAGAAGGCTGTGGGGGGGGGGGGTGTATTCACCCCAAGTCAAGTCTCCTTTGTGTTGTCTTTCAATCCACAGGGCCTGTGAACTGCTGCTGTGCAAATGTTTCTTGAATATGAATATGGAAGTTAGGAATCTTTGATAAATAAACCCCTAAATTCTTAAGATCTTCTCATGGCGTCAGCTGTCCCACCCCAAAATGTCCTTTGAACAACCGCCTAGTCTGAACATCAGAACAGGCAGTGGTGGCTCTGATTGCCGTTCTCTCTGGCCCCTCCCCCTTGCCTTTTCCAGGGTCCTTGCCCTGTGCTGCTCTTTGGGCCCTACTACCATCCCCCCCCCACTGCCCCCCACACAAATTGAATTCATTGTTCAGACCTCATCCCCCACCCCTCCCCCCAACTAGGTCAGATGCTGGTTCTGCTGGGCTTCCTGAGGGCAGTGCTATACATGTGTTGACTTTCATTTGATTCTCAGAGCTTGGTATGTTGTACTTGGTAAACATTTGTTGAATGAATAGAGAATTAATGATAGCCCTGGCTGGTGTGGCTAAGTGGATTGAACTCTGGCCTGCGAACCAAAGGGTCACTGGTTTGATTCCCAGCCAGGGCACATGCCTGGGTTGTAGGCTGGGTCCCCCATTGGGGGGGCCTGTGATAGGCAACCACACATTGATATTTCTCTCCCTATTATTCTCCCTTCCCCTCTCTATACATGAATACATAAATCTTTTAAAAAAATTAGTGTATTTGCACACCCATGTTCATAGCAGTGTTCCTCATAATAATTAAGAGATGAAAGTAACCCAAGTGTCCAGCAGCAGATGAATGAATAAACAAAATGTGTTCTGCACCTACGATGGCATATTATTCAATCTCGGAAAGGAAGGAAATTCTGAGCATGTTAGAAGGATGCATCTTGAGGACATTATGCTAAATAAAACAAGCCAAATACCAAAAGACAAATACTTCATGATTCCACTTACTTGATAATAGTCAAATTCATAGAAAGAAAGATGATGGTTGCCTGGGGCCTCCAGGGGCGGAAGTAGAGAGTTGTGTAATGGGTACAGATGGTCAGTTTTGTTGAGGAAAGGGTCTCAGCGATGGGTCACCCAACGATGGGAATGGACCTAATGCGCCTGCGCTGCATGCTGAGGAAAGGGTGTGATTTTATGTTGTTTTTTTTTTTTCTTTCTTTTGACACAATTTTAAAAAAGAATTAGTGTGGGAAGAAACTGCAACTTCTGGAAATCTGGAATTTTTAAATTGTAGGAGGCTTTTGACTTCTGGAGAGAATGCGTATATTTAATGGAAAGAAGTATTTATTTCCTCACAGGGGAAGCTCAAGTGATTTTCTGAGGACTGTCAGAGTGTGTGTGTCGGGAGGTGTTTCCTTAAGCACCCCTGCCTTCCCCGCCTGGATTCTCTGGACCCTGCACCCGGGGCCCCATGAGCTGAGGGGCCTGGGCTGAGCCTGGGTGGAGGGAGCCTGCCTATGTACTCTGCCCTCTCCAGGGGGAGGTTTGAAACAAAACGTTCCTTTGCTTCCCACCCTGTTTTACGTACAGTTCCAGCACTCAGGAAGAACTTGCTCTTGTAAAATTCAAGGGAAGGGGGTGAGTTTTGGGTGCCCACAGGAATATTAGTAGTTTAGTGCGCATGCTTTGTAGAGGTTGCCATGGGTCCTCTGAGATGGGTCGCACAACCCGGTGAATGGTGTAGGTGGCTTGGCCCCCATTTTCTAAAGAAGGTGACATATATCCAAGGCCCACAGCTAAGGGACAGAACAGAGATCCTCTACCCTTAAAACTCACCTTCTTGCCTCTGTTTCAGGTTACTTTTTTTTTTTCCCTTTAAAAATTTTATTATTTTTAGAGAGAGAGGAAAGAGAGGGAGGCAGAGAGGGAGAGAAACATCAATGTGTATGGTTGCCTTTCACCTGCCTCCAGCTAAGGACCTGGCTGGAAACCTGGCTTGCAACCTGGTTATGTGTCCTGGCTGGGAATTGAACCAGCGGCCTTTGGGTTTGCAGGCCGGTGCCTATCCACTAAGCCACCAGCCAGGTCAGGTTACTTCTTATATAGTCTCCATCTCGTGGCCCAAATCTATTACACATCTCTGCATCGACAGTAGGATGGTACAACATGCACTGCAGGAGTGAGAATGATCACTGGTTCCTGGAGACCAGGCTTGCAAGGTCCCATGTCCAGTTCTCACACCTTAGGCGTCTGTTAAAATCTTTTCTCAACGTTCAGAAGCCTAAAATGTGCTTTCCAGCGCCTACTCCCAGCTGCCCCCACCCCCACCAAGTGGTAAAGACAAAGAAACGGAGAGTTGGCCCTTTGTTTTTCTCTTATCTGCTTTATTTAGGGAAGGTTGGAGGGGAGAGAAAACTGCTGAGGGGGAGCGTTGTGTCCCTGACCTGGCTCCGAGTTGCAGCAACTCCCCGAGTCTTATCTTCCTCTAGGGAACCTACTTATCTCCAAGGGTGCGGAACATCTTCATGACTTTCAATTTCTATACAACGTGAGCATTTCGAGTCCCCTGCAATGTTACCAGCTCATTTCCATCCAGCTTACGTTTCGTGTGCATGTATATATAAGAGGGTCAACATAAACCACTACCTCTGCACTTACTCCTTTCTATAGTATTGCTCTCAGATGCCCTACTTAATTTCTACTTGGATCCTGAATCATTCCATAGGAATATTTACTCTGATTCTCCAGTTCCCATGCAAGGGAGAGAGGGCGGAGCAGCTGTGAAAGGGAAGCAACTCCAAACTGCCTTTTTTCTTTCCCCACAAGTGGTGCTTTTCAAAGCATTTGGCATCGCCACTGTGTGGATGTCACTGTGCTTGATGACAGCAGGATCTGCTGGGAATGTGGGCCACTATTGTCTCGGCCTTACGTAATCACCAGCGGTGATGGAGATGGGCGAGCAGCCTGGGGTGTAGGCAATGGCCCAGCTGATGCGTCCTGGAGGCCGGGAAGACTGCTCAGGTCCTTTAGGATGTGGGTCCAGGCCCTGAAAAAGTTGGGGATCTTGAAAAGCCATGTGAGTCTTTCTGCAAGCTCTCTTCCCCTTGTCTTTCCCAACCTTTCCTTTCAGGAAGGGGTTGGGGGTGGGCAACAAAATCCCCGCACAGGGACTGCTTTCTCCTCGGGTGTATTGGTGCTTCTGGCCACCCTCAGTAACACATTGAGATGCAGATTGTAGTCCCTGGTGGGCTTTTCAAACTTCTGTGAAACGGAGCCCCTCTGGGTTTTTGAACCGACCAGGTGTGGCTTCCTGGGGAAATTTAATGCCCTGCCTCATGTAAGCTGTTTGTTTGTGTTAGGGAATTTCTTGTTTTCAAGTAGACCGTTTTGTTGCTTCCTTATACCGCAAAAATCTGTATTCTTAGTCTATGTTTAGGTTTCTACGTTACAGGAGAAAAAGGTTTTCTCATGTCCTTTTCCTGTAGTTTGAGCACATGGGAATCTGTTACATGTATGAGTGTTTACTCTTAGGGCTTGGGGTGTTTACCGAGCATGTCCCTCGTAGACCAGTTTTAATCTTTAGGTTCAGCTTTGACCTTCATCACTGAGAAGCAGCAGTTTATGGACCAAAAGCCAAAACGTTGCATGTTGAGGGGGAATTAGGGTGCTGAAGACTTCGGGATCTCTGCCTTCTGGTTGTTTTTAAACATGTTTCCATATTCTTTATGTAAAATACAGGATTTTGGCCAAGATCTTTGTAAGGAAAGAAACTTTATAACATCTAGAGGGTATGTTTTTTTTTTTTTTTTTTTAGAGGGTATTTTTAAAAGCGATCAAATAACTATTTGTCTTTGTCTCTTTCTCTTCATTTATTTTTTTTTTTTTTTCATGGAAAATGCCTTACTGTTAACACAAAGCTTTTAAAAAATTTATGGTAGGAAAAATGAGCTCTCTTTAACTTTCCATGTTGTGGAGGAAAGACTGTATTATTGAGGGAATTATTATTAACCCTACTTAAAGTGAAGGCAGTGGAAAGAAGGTGAAAAAGCACATGGAAGATGCTCTGGGTACCTGGAATGTTGGCTCTGGGAGTGAAAAGGAGGCTTGGAACCTTCTGCACCTTGCTGCTCCGCAGGCTAACCTCACTCTCCACCTTTCTTTTCCTTCCATGCCTTCCTTCCATGCTCCTCTCTCAAATGATTGCTCCTGCGCTTCTCCCTCCCGTAGAAACGGTCACACTGTCTTCCGCTCTTTCACCTTGCAAAATCAGTACTGTATTAAAGAATATTTGATATAAGGTCCTTAGCTTATGATGTGGACTCTTGCACATTTTCATTTTTTTTAACTTACAGAATAGTTGGTACACGTAAAAGAATTATATATCTAAATCATAAAGCATAACTATAAAATGTCCCCATGAGCTCATCACACATATCCTTGGGCCCTTCCCCTGACAGACACAGACCTGTGTACCCTCCCTGTCTCATTATGCCTCATTCCTGGGCCACTTCATCCTGAATGTCGTGTTCGTCATTTCCTTGCTTTTTGTTTATAGTTTTACGTAAACACATACATACACACAGATCCCTAAACAAAAGATTAATTTTGTTGGCTTTTTTTTTAATTTTAAGATTTTATTTATTACTTTCAGGGAGAGGGGAAGGGAGAGAGGGAGAGAGATATCAATGTATGGTTGCCTTTCACCTGCCTCCAGCTACAGACTTGGCAGGAGACCTGGCTTGCAACCTGGTTTTGCATCCTGGCTGGGAATCGAACCAGCGACCTTTGGGTTTGCAGGCCTGTGCCTTATCCACTGTGCCACCAGTTAGGGCTGTTGGCTTTTTAAAAATAGTGCCGAAAGCTGCATAACCTAAAATGTACAGTTTTATCCATTCTTAAACATACGGTAGTGTTAAATACACTCATTGTTGGGAAATGTTTGCTTTTTGAACTCTATAAAAATGATCTCACACTCTATAAACTCTTCTAGGATGTTTCTCACTAAATGCTGTGTTTGAGATGCATTCTATGTTGGTGCTATGTGTGGCTCCAGTTTGTTTATATTGCATTTTAATAATATATCATGATTAATTTGTCTAGTCTGCATTTGATTGATACTTGGCTTATTTTTAGGTGTTGGCTGTTGAAGACATTGGTGCTGTGAATAGTCTTTTGTGTGTCCTTGTACACATACTCACACATTTCTCCCGGGCCAGGGGAGGAATCACTGCGTCATAGAATATGGGACATCTTTATCTCTGATACACATGTGTGCTCTTCTATGGCCCTGCATGTAAAGTGCCCTCAGCTAAGCCACTGAACACTGTCAGCCCACCCCAGGGACCCATGCAGAGCTGGTATTCTGAGGCATGTGGATGATTATGTGGGGTGATACGTGTTTCTGAAAAAATAATACTGTATAAAGGAGAAGCAGGGAAGACACTCAGTGGTTTGCTTCTGGGGGACACTTTGGATGGTAAACTCCACACGGGCTTAAGCTGTTTTACTTAACTAGCAAACGCATATCCTGAGGTACATAAACCACATGTTTGGCACATAGCGAGTGTTCATAAATATTTCCAATGAATGAATGAATGAATGAATGAATGAGGGACTAAATGAATGGAGGATCTCAATGAGTGAAGGGTTTCCTCTGAGATTATTGCATATGGTCACAGCTTTGTGGACTAAATTCACATAGTTATTGTATGTTTTTAATGCTCAAAGGAGGCATTAAAATTTATTTTTCTCCAGTTTTCTTACCTTTCAAGTTAAGATTTAAAATTTAAAATTTATCACTTAGTTTAACAGATCATATGTTCTTTTTTTCATATGTATTTTTAATATTATGTTTAAGTAGTTAATGGTTTATGGCACAGTTCCTTGACCCTGGGTAGGAAGAAGCCCCATACAATTTGATCAGAGTCATATCAAGTTGATGAGGCTGTTAGGCACTTGGCAAGGTCTGATTGATTAAAAATTTGGTTTAGTTCTATTGGTAGTGATAGGTCATTAATCTTCTTCCTGGCAAATCTAATTGAAATCACCCCTGCAGGTAGCACAGGGAGACAGTATAATCTCATGATGGAAGAGCAGTGAGTTTCAAAAGCCAGGTTTATTCTACTTGGGCAACATTTAAACATAAAATATTGTAGTAATTAATTTACTTGGATAAATTGTAAAAAAAATATTTAAATCTAAAGCTTTGAAAAGGGAGTTTACTGTTTTTTAAAATAAACATGTACCTGGCTGGTGGCACAGTGGATAAGGCACTGGCTTGTGGACCCAAAGGTGGCTGGTTCAATTCCAAGCCAGGGCACATAACCAGGTTGCACACCAGGTCTCCAGGCAGCTCCGTAGCTGTTGATGTTTCTCTTCCTCTTTGCCCCATTCCCTTCCCCTCTCTTGAAAAATAATAAATAAAATCTTAAAAATAAATAAAATAAACATGATTCTAAATGTGATGTGCTCATATAAAAATATTCTCTACCATACCACAGGTCCTGGGAAAATTGAACATTTTTTGTTACTTTTCTAGTTGTTTCCCTATGAGATGTATATATACCTATATATGTACACACATATATATGCTTTTATATATATTTACATATATGTGTATGTATACATATACATGCACACACACATATACACATATATGTATATATAAAAATAGGAATGAAAACAACGTTTTGTATCTTGCTTCCCCCCAGTAGACATTTAAATACAGATCTCTCTAAAAATACATACATGTTACTGTTCTATTGTTGGCTATTTCAGGATTATTTATTTAAAAAATTATAAGCAGATGTAAACAAATTTATATGTATGTGCCTGTGCACTTGTGCATATATTTCTGTAGAATATAGTAAGTGGGCTTGATTGATCAAGGGATATGTAGATTTTACATTTTGATACATATTAGCAATTTGCCCTCCCTGGAAGGTTTGTACTAATTTATATTCCCACTACTTCCACCAATAGTGGACAGACCAGAAGAAACAAGCCTCTTTAATTGAAAATGCAATCACTATGATAAAGAAACTTAAAAAAATAAATGAAGTTAAATAATTATTTCACTGCCCATTGATTTCACTGTAATGGTTCATTTAACTTAACTTAAATATCACTCCCTTTTTGGACACTAGAGGTCTCCTTAAGCCCATAGCATTGCTTAATCGCAGGGGTTATGGCCCTGGTTTTGGTTAGTTTTTCCTGATGGTTTTTATTTTTTGAAGTGTATTATTATTATTTTTTGTCTCACCCAAGGATATACTCACTGGTCTGAGAGACAGGGAAAGGGAGTGAAAGGAAGGCCGAGAAACATCAATGTGAGAGAGAAACGTGGATCAGCTGCCCTTCACACACATCCCAACAAGGGACCCAACTTGCAACCCAGGCATGTGCTCTGACTGGGAATCAAACCCGCAACCTTTCAGTTCACAGCATGAGGCTCCAGCCAACTGAGCTACAGCAGCCAGGGCCCTGTTGGTTTTTAAATAAGTGTTTTGGTGAGGGTGCTGTGTGGTGTTTTTTTTCTTAATGTGTGAAGGAATAACTGTATTCAAGAAAGTGTGGGCAACTGTATTTATTTTACCACAACTTCAGAGCAATGGACTTTGTTGATTGACATTTGCCAGCTTCAAGGTGCAGTCAAGTGCTGAGAAGGTGAACTTGGGAAGCGCTGCAGCGAGGGAGGTTGTTTTCCAGGTTAATAGTGGGTTGCGTTCACTTAAGAGCACATCAAAGCCTGGAGGTGCCAGGAGGTTAGCAGGTTTTCTGTGGAAATGGAAAAGGAGGTTCAACTCTGGTCAATTGTGTTTCTGCTTATTCACTTTAAGAAAATGTTTTGTTTTTAATTTTTAAAATTTTATTTATTATTTTTAGAGAGAGGGGAAAGGATAGAGGCAGAGAGGGAGAGAAACATCAGTGTATGGTTGCCTTTCACCCACCTGCTTCCAGCTAAGGACCTGGCTGGAGACCTGGCTTGCAACCTGGTTATGTGTCCTGCTTCCCCTGCGAATCGAACCAGCGACCGTTGGGTTTGTAGGCTAGCGCCTTATCCACTGCACCACCAGCCAGGGCGAAAATGTTATAAAAAAAATAGAAAACTTTATTAAAATTTTGAAAAACTTGTAACTGACACATGTTTGTAACAATGGGAAATGATAACCCACCCCACCATTATTCTGACATTGGGTCTGTTAAGTGCAGACTCTGACTAACCTGCAGCTTGTAGATGAACAGTGTGTTTGTATAAGAATCCTAGGAACTAGCTTCAAAAAATACAGACCCCACCCTTCAGGCACCTGCCTCTTGAGTATTGGCTTTCGTAGCAGTAGGCAGATGGACCAGGGTTTGGTTGCAGTTTTGGGAGATTCCAGATGGGACCATGTGAATGAACCTTGGTAAGGCCCTGTGGGCCCGGGCGGGGGTGGTTCCAGATTCCTGTGGCAGGCTGACCCCATGGCAGGGATTGTGGGAATTTCCCAGCTCTTTATCTTGGGGGCCCTCCCTGCTCTCTCTCACAAGGCATCAGCCACTTTTCAATGCTGCTAGTGAAAGGAAATGGGCCTCTGGGGAGTTGATGGACTCTAATCTCTTTTAATAGTTACGATTTTTATTTTGTTTTGTTTTTAAGATTTTATTTCATTATTTTTTAGAAAGAGGGGAAGGGAGAGAGGCAGAGAGGGAGAAAGACATCAGTGTATGGTTGCGTTTCACCTGCCTCCAGCCACAGACCTGACTGGAGACCTGGTTTGCAACCTGGTTATGTGCCCTGGCTGGGGAATCGAACCTGCGACCTTTGGGTTCGCAGGCCGGCACCTTAACCACTGTGCTACCAGCCAGGGGCAATAGTTACGTTTTTGATTTGAAATATTCCTGTTCAGAGAAATTTGCATGGGACTCATACTGCTTTTAAACTGTTCGTGTTGTTTCTCTTGCTCTGCAGGAGGGAGTCAGTTTAGGCTTGAGAGCTTCCCTCTGCGTGGTTACAGTTCTTTGCGTGCTTACCTTTCAGGGACTTCGTTTGATCTTTGCTGTTTTGTATACATTGGGAATCTTCTGTCTCTGCCATTTGGACACACATGGTAAAGGTCATTTGAAGTGCTGGTTGATGTGAGATAATGGCTCTGTCGTTTGGGCTTTGTGTCATTTGTTGCTTGTCAGGGTTGTCTGCGGGACTGGCTGCTGTGAGATAACATTCTAAGGCTGTTGTCCCAGTCCCTCCTTTCTGAGGACTTAGTTTGTGAATTCTGGTTTGATTATTTGCAATGATGGCTTTACTTTACTCTTGCAGATTTCATTTCTGTTTCTGTTGTGAAAGGATTTGTGGTCTCCATCTCCAGTTGTTTTGCTAAAGGTCTGGTGAAGGGGGGAAGGTCTCTAATGTGTGAGCTTTCATATTGTTACACCATAAGGATTCTGCTCCAGAAGGATTTAAACTGATGGTTTAAAAAGAGAAAAATTGTGTTTCAATAAAGACTATAGTAAACAATTGAGGAAATAGACTCTAATCCAGTGAGTTGTCTGTAAAAATTTTCACGTATGAACTAAACTGGATCCTGAGTTTTTAAAGTTTTCTAAATATTTAGGATACAGCCATCTAACTTCCATAGAAATGGAAGAAAAATTAACAATGGGGATTTGTAACAGTGGACAATTGTAACAAGATATTGGAACCCACTTCACCATTCTTTTGACGTTGCTTCTGCAAATTTGGACTCTACTAATATATATTGGGTTGACAAAAAAGTCTGTGTGTGTGTGTGTGTGTGTTTAAGATTTTATTCATATTTTTAGAGAGAGGGAAAGGAAGAGAAACATCAATGTATGGTTGCCTTTCACCTGCCTCCAGCTACAGACCTGGCTGGAGACCTGGCTTGCAACCTGGTTATGTGCCCTGAACTTCGGTTCCCTGGCTGGTGCTCAGTCCACTGAGTCACACCATCTAGGGCTATTATGTGTTTTCTTTCTTTTTATTTTTTCCTGTAAAATAAAAGATACGTTTTTCATTTTCACCAATATATATTGATTTGGATACTTTGAGTATGTTGACTATCTCTTGTATGATAGAACATTGATTGTTCTTAATGTCTTGATTTGATCACTTCTAAAGCTGGCCAGTAGCTTGTAGATGGAACAGCATGTTTGTATAAGAATCCTAGGAACGTCATTCAGAAGGTACTGACCCTGATCTTCAGGCATCCCTGCTCTAGGAGATATGCTGACCTTCAACCATGAAGTCAGGATGATGTAAAACCAGGATGATGAACACTGGGCTATCACTTGCCATATCAGAATGAACTGTGCTCGTCTGCACGTAGAAAACTTTTCAACCCTCTTCCTTAATCTCTTTGGTCTGTTCCGCTCCCCTTCCCTATGTTGGATTAGCCAAAAAAGTTTGTTTGGGTTTTTTCCCCATAAGATGGCCCTATAGCACTTAGTTGTATTTCACTTTATTCGAAACAGTTTGGTTAGATTGTATTGTGACAACTGTCATATCAGTTAAAAAAAATCAAAATTGCTGAATTTTTGTACACCCATTTTAATATTGAAGATGGAAGAAAATATGCAGCATTTTTGGCATATTACGCTTTATTATTTCAAGAAAGGTAAGAACACAACTGAAACGCAAAGAGAGATTTTGTACAGTGTGTGGAGAAGGTACCGTGACTGCGAATGTGTCAGAAGTGGTTGGTGAAGTTTTGTGCTGGAGATTTCTCACTGGACGATGCTCCACGGTCAGGTAGACCAGTTGAAGTTGATAGTGATCAAATTGAAACATCAATTGAGAACATTCTACCATGTGGGAGATAGCTGACATACTCAGAATATCTAAATTAATGAAGTTATTGGTAAAAATTAAAAAATGTGTCATATTTTAAAATATTTTATTTTAGAGAGGAGGGATGGGAGGGAGAAAGAGAAGGAGAGAAACATCAATGTGTAGTTGTCTCTCTCATGTATCTAACTGGGAACCAGGCCAGCAACCCAGGCATGTGCTGTGACTGGGACTCGAACCAAGAACCTTTGGATTGGGGGCTGGCACTCAATCCACTGAGCGACACCAGCCAAGGTTTTAAAAAAATTTTACAGAGAAAACCCTACAGACATTTTGGCCAACCCAGTAAAAACCTCTGCCTCCACTGAGGTGTGGAGATGGGCTTTGAGACACAAGTCCCCTATCTTCCAGCTGGCTGGCACCTGAACATAAACCACTTTCTTTGACATCAGCACCTGCCTTTGGGTATGGGCTTTCATAGCAGCAGGTAGCTGGACCTGCATGAAGTTTATATATTGGAAAATACTGTTTTAGAAATAAACAATGAAATCCCAGAGAGGAGTGGTTATAGAACACTAGAACACCAGAACACCAGACCAGAGGCTCCTGACTTTGTACCCTAACACCCTCAAGTGTGCCATCAAGACAGCAGAGGGCCACTGAATGTAATAGAAATTCCCTTAATCAGTGTCTTCATCCTGTTAATCTGGTGCTGAATGATAGTGTATCCACATCTTGGTTTATTGAAAAGAGAACCTTTGAGTGCCTACTCCGTGCCTAACATGGTTCTCAGAGATGCAGGGCAAAAGTAACTGAGATATAAACATATAGCACAGATTCTAGTCCTTACCTCTTCCAGGTACCATTTTATGTTTTCTTTTTAACCGCTGACTTGAATTGTTTTTTAATGTTTAATTTTTAAAGAGAATTCTGGTCTCTTGGAACTAGATGGCATTAGCTATGGAAACATCCCAAAACTGAGTGCAAGAGGGGTGGACTAAATGATTATAAATTCTTCTCAATTTGAGTAATTGGTTATAATAACTGCTTAAGAGCAAGGTAGTTTACCTTTCTAATGTACTAACAAAAGTGTCCTTTCCTAACCCTTTTCTGCCAAAAGAAAAAAATGACCTGCCAAAATGTCAGTTAATAGAATTGTCTTTTGTACTAAGCTTCTCCTCCCCTAACCCTCAAGCATAAGAATTTGTTAGTTTTCATTTTCATTTTATTTTTCCCTCTGCTGTTTTCAAAATGATGGACTCTAATTATTCCTATAGTATTTACCTTAGACATTTAAAAAATTTTTTAAAGATTTTATTATTTTTAGAGAGAGGGGAAGGGAGAGAGAAACATCAATGTATGGTTGCCTTTCACCTGTCTCCAATCATGGACCTGGCTGGAGACCTGGCTTGCAACTTGGTTATGTGCCCTGGCTGGGAATCGAACCAGGGACCTTTGGATTCACAGGCCAATGCCTAATCCACTGTGCCACCAGCCAGGGTACCTTAGATATTTTAACATGTAGATTTAACACAATTTTAAAATTAATCAATAGTTCAGTTGTGCTCCTGAGTAAGACATCTTGAATAATTTAATCACATAAAAGTCTTCTGGATTTACATGCTCTACTTCCCAGTGCTTTAGTTTTATCTTATTTGTTTAATTCTCACAAATTATACGTTATTATAGATGCATACAGCCAATATGTATTCAGGCTTACTTGTTTCTTTTTGTATCTTTTGTCTTCTAGTTTGTTTGTTTTTTCTTTCCTTCTTCCTTAAGTGTATCCTTTGGAAATTCTTTTTTTTGATGATTTGTGGTAATAATCTGTCCTAATTTTTGAGATTTTAGAAGAGTTTATTTTTAGAGCAAGGGGAAGGGAGGGAAATAAACATTGATATGAGAAACATCAATGAGTTGTTTTTTGCACTCCCCCAACTGGGGACCTGACCTAGGAATGACTGGGAATTGAACCTGTGACCTTTCAGTTTGCAGGACTATGCCCAACCCACCCACTGAGCTCCATCAGCTCAGGGCTAATTTTTGTGATTAAAAAAATTTGTTTTCTGCCTTCTAAATCAACAGATATTGTCTAAAAAATATTTTACTGATTTCAGGTTTCTATTACTGTTGTTTAGAAGTTGACTTACTCTAATTGTTCTTTTACTAATAAAAGATTTTTCAGATTTGCTTGGTCATTTTTGATGGTCTCTTATTTTTTCATTGTAATTTTAGTATCTCCTTTTTAAAATGATGCATATTTAACATACTTTTTCTTCTTCTTTTGTCTGTGACTGGTATTTACAATATTTACCATATTGGATTCTGCAGGTTTTTAGTTTCTTCTAACTCTCGGTTATGGTGACTTGCTTAGTGTGTGTGTTTCAATTATAGACTTTGGATCCTCACATGCATATCTTGGGGATGTTTTTTGAAACCCAGGTTCCTGGGAGAGAATTGGCATCTGCCTCTGTGTACTTGGGAACTACCAGAGCAGAACCACTTGGGGTGGGAGTGTTTGGGGACATGTGTGGTCATATCCATAATATGAACTTCAATTTCCATCCAACCTTTGTGAGTAAAGGCCTGTTAATAGGAATTCTCCAGTGAAATAGTTTTTAGGTATTTGCACTCTACCCAGATACAAAGACAAGAGGAGCCAGTATCCCTATCCCTGCCTTCCCAGCCTGCCTGGTATTTTCTTTGTGTGTGTGTGTGTGTGTGTGTGTGTGTGTGTGTGTGTGTAAGATTTTATTTATTATTTTCAGAGAGGGGGAGGGGAGAGAGGCAGAGAGGGAGAGAAACATCAATGTATGGTTGATTGCCTTTCACCTGCCTCCAGCTACAGACGTGGCTGGAGACCTGGCTTGCAACCTGGTTACGTGCCCTGGCTAGGAATTGAACCAGTGACCTTTAGGTTTGCAGGCTGGTGCCTTATCTACTGAGCCACCAGCCAGGGCCTAATTTTTTTTTAGGTATTCTATAATGACAGTGTTTGGGAGCAGTGATAATAAAAAGGAGGATACACACTGAATATTTTATTCTTATTAAGATGTATCTGTCACTGTTAATATGTGTTTCACTAATTTTTCAGTATTATTAACAATGTCATTTCACTGAAGGAGTGTATGTTTGGAAATAGGTAGCATAACATTGCTAGAACACATCCACTCTTGCTATATTGAAAGTGTAAGCTAGACTTTAAATTGATATATTTTGAATGCTGGTTTTATTTCTAGCATTGAGAGGTTTGTGGTTTTAAATCCCATGTGGTTTTGCTTGTTTTAAAACAGGTTCCAGGTATGGAAGAAGTGATATGGGAGCAGTACACTGTGACCCTGCAGAAGGTGAGTGTGACACATTTCATACGTGCTCTGGTCACGTTCTTGCATTTACAGGTGATGGATCTTGTTTATCTTGACCTAAACAGTTTTTCCCTCTTCAGGTGGATAATGCATTGTAGGGAATAGCTAGCAGTCATTACCACGTTAACAAAGGTGGGCATGCTGTTAACATTTTTTTTTTTTTAAGATTTGTATAATATAGAAAATTGTAGAGGCTATTTAGTGCATTTACCTAGCTCCGGATAAAACATGTTATGAAAAAAGAAAGAGAGAGAAACAGAGGAGAAGGATGGAAATAACCTGTACTATTTAAGGATATTGAACTAACTTCTACAACTTTTGTAATTTTGATTAAAATATATGGAAAATCTATAACTGAGTTTGATGTCTAAACTAAATTTTAAATAATTGGTTTAGCATTCAGGAGATGTAGGTTGTTTCCCTTGTTTCCTAGTTGCATGAAGAGGTGTTAATTAGATGAAAGTATCCTCTCTCCCCACCCCTAATGATATTGAAAGTAGAAGTAATACCATTTGTAAATTCACTTTACTTAATTTAAAAAGTCATTTCACAGGGATCGGTCCACCTGATTAAATGAGGTAATACAGACAGCTTCTAGTACAGGGACGCCAGTGCATAAACATTGCTCAATAAACATTAACGCCATCCCTTTTTATTCTGACAGCACATTTCAAGGTAGGCACGATAGGTGTTAACCCCACTCCAAACGAAGTATAGCCACCAGGAGTGGGTGAGTGATTTGTATGCAGCTTAGCTGGGCTAGAACTTCACTGTGGTCTTCAAGTGCTATTCCATTCAGCCACCTTGGTGGGCATCACTGTGACTTTCCTGGGCCCTGCAGGGGCCTTCTCCCTGCTCTGAGTCCCTCCCATCTCTGTCACTCCTGAGAGGAATCGTAAGTTCCCCAAATGGAGTCTTCCTTCCTCAGCTTTGAGCCCTGCCTTTCATAAAAATTTTGTTTCTGAATAAATACGTATTGAGTTAATCTAGGTAGAGAAAAGAACAGATCACTGCTCAGGTGCTGAAACTTTTGGGGCAGTTCTCATGCTTTGGTCAGTGTACAGTTTGAGCACAGTCAGTTGTGTCTCAGGCCAGAACACGAGGACAGGGATGATCATTGATTCCAATAGCACAGCCCTGTTTGGGCAGAAGAAGAAAATATTCCATCCCATGCCAACATCAGTGTTAACTCCAGTCACTGGTTATCAATCTTTCCCACCTTTCACTAGGCTGTTTCTTTTAGATAAGGAAATTCTCTTTATAAACCTGTCAACAAACCATGAGGCTGCTTTATTTTGGTTCTGTAAGCCTACTCTTCCTGAGCTGTCTCTGGTGATTGGTTTGTCCTTTAATTTTATTAAGTGCTTGTAATAAATCCTGAAAGCCACTTATGGAAAGGTATTGTTATTTAAAAAAAATTTTTTTTCCCCTCTTAATTCCAATAAACAGGATTCCAAAAGAGGATTTGGAATTGCAGTGTCTGGAGGCAGAGACAACCCCCACTTTGAAAATGGAGAAACATCCATCGTCATTTCTGACGTGCTCCCGGGTGGGCCCGCCGATGGACTACTCCAGTGAGTATTCTTTCTTCCTGCCCTCAACCCCTGTCAGTCCCAGGGGTGGGCTCTAGACAGGGTGCTTTGGGGGATGTGCACTTTTAAAATAATTTTCGAAAAGCATATGTATGTGTGTGTATGTGTGCTTTTATATAGATAGATATATTGGGTTGGTCAAAAAGTCCGTATGGTGTTTTCTGTGAAATAAAAGACACATTTTTCATTTTCACCAATAACTTTATTGATTTGGACATTTTGAATATGTCGGCTATCTCCCATGTGGTTTCATGTTGATTGTTCTCAATTAATGTCTTAATTTGATCGCTATCAACTTCAACTGTCGACCAGACTGTGGAGCATCGTCCGGTGAGAAATCTCCAGCACAAAACTTCACAAACCATTTTTGACGTTTGACCAGTCAGCACTTTCTCCATACACTGCACAAATCTTTCTTTTGTGTGTCAGTTGCATTTTTACCTTTCTTGAAATAATAGAGCATAATATGCTGAAAATGTGGCATTGTTTTCCATCTTCAGTATTAAAATGGCGACCCCAAAGTTTACCAGTTTTGAAAAGTTTCTTTTTAAATGCATGCTAATATGACAGCTATCACAATACAATCTAACAAAATTGTTTCAAAGGAAGTGAAAGACAATTAAGCACTACTAGAGCCATCTACCGGGAAAAAAAAGAACTTTTTGGTCAACCAAGTATATGAATATATATGTGAATTGGGACCATAATGCACAAGTCTTTGGGAACATCCAAACTTTGGGGGAAAGAGAGCAGTCGTTTTTTCAGGAAGATAGTTCTAACTTATCACAACCGTCATTCCTGGGTTTAGGGACCATTTCTGAACATGGTGTATAAAACTGGCATGCTCTGTCCACCCCAAACACTTACCCCAACACTGTGTATTTTAATTTATGTTCATTAAGAATTTAATGAGGATACTTGAGCTTAATGATGATCTGATTTATAAGAAGAATGTGGAAATAGGGAAAATTGACTACACGAAAATACTCATTTTCTGGCTGCCACCCTTCTGGTCTGAAGAGGTAACGCTGTGGAAAAACTGGATGTCTGAGTCCCTCAGCATTGCTTCTCAGGGCAGAATCTGAAGCAAACTGTGTGATTGCCTTGCCCAGACAGCTCTGAAGTTGAGGTTCTATTGGCATTTCAAGTCTCTTTGGTCCTATCAAAGTTAATAACCTTTCTCAGAGAGAATTTTTAAATAATTTTTTTTTGGATGAGATAAAGCCAGAGTTAGGGTTCTGTGACCTTAAAATTTAACTTTAAGAATCTGAGGCAAGCTGTTGACCTCCTCCCATCCAAAACAAAGTGGATATAAACCTTCCTGAATCTCACTGGGCCCCTGGGGGAAGGAGGCCTTGCGGAAGGTCACTAGGGCCCAGACCTCACCATTGTCAAGCAGCTCCTACAGGGACACTGTGGTTTGGGTCCTTCTCCCCAGCAGGTTTTCAGTAAAGAGTCGAGAATGAGTCAGGGGACTCCTGGGCCCCTCCTCAGAACTCAGGCTGAGTTGACTGATGAAGCCTTGGAGGTCCTCAGATACTGCGCCCTTTAATAAGCATTTCAGGTCGATTTGCTGCCTCTGTTTGTTCCTAACTAAAAGATGTACAGTGAGTAGATGGGAGTTGTTCACAACCCATGGTTATTTTTTTGTGTGCAGAGAAAATGACAGGGTGGTCATGGTCAACGGCACCTCCATGGAGGAGGTGCTCCATTCCTTCGCGGTTCAGCAGCTGAGAAAAAGCGGGAAGGTCGCATCCATTGTAAGTTCCAGGTTTGGTCCTGCTCCCCTCTGTAGAATTTGGTGTTTTTGCCCAGAAGAAAACGACCACTTGCTTTTAAGTGCTTGACAAATTTATATAATCGAGGGGCTACTCCCCCTTCTAGCCTCAGTGCTTTAGGAGGATGATGTAGTGGATGATGTAAATAACTCCTTCCTGCCTCTCTCTACCACCACCCGTGATTCTCTAATCTGAGTGAGTTTGCCTGCAGAGCCAGGTTAGACAGTTTTTCCCTATGAGAATTAAATAGATTGACAACTATGGTAAAGGAGCATTAATTTAGAAAATAAGTCTCACCTTAAAAACTCATTTCCAGAAGGCTCACACAAGACCTGTTGTATCTTCATAAACTAAGAGTGTCTTAGGAGACAGTGGCAGTCTACAGCATTCATTCATTTAGCCAGCACTGGTTGAGAATCAGCCCTGAGCCAGCTGCCTTGGCCCTGAAGCAGGGCTGTGCCAGAGTGTTCAGTCCAGCGGGGCCAGTGCTCACAAAGCGGAAATTTGGAGGGTAGTGAGGCTAAGGGGATGCACCCCGTATGAGGTATTTCATTTTCCCCCCAACTTTATAGTATGAAAAGGTTCTAACAGAAGGAAAAGCTCACAGGTTAATCTAATAAAGTTATATTGTATCTCCTACATGTTAATATTCTGCCATATTATTTTTTCCTCCATATGTGTATGTACACACGTACATATTTTTAGTGAACCATTTGAAGGGAATTTGCAGACATGGCAGTTTAGTTCTATTTACTTAAGTATGCATCTTCTAAATAAGGATATGCTTCTACAAAATTATGATACTGTTACCCTATCTAAGAAAATTAACAGCTCTACAGTATCTAATATCTAGTCCATATTTAAGATTTCTTTGGTAGATCTTTTCTTCTTCCTCATGGTATCTAACCACAGTTCATTCGTTGCACCTGGCCTTGATCTGTTCTGTACTTTTTTGATCTAGGTGGATTCCTGTTTCCTTCACCTCTTCCCCCTGCCCCCCTTTCATGAAATTGACTTTTGAAAGAAGCGAGGCAGTTGTATATAGAATGTCTTGCTTTCTGGATTTTTATTTTTATAACTTACAGCAAGGGTATCAAGCTCATTTTCACTGGGGGCCACATGAGCCTTGCGGTTGCCTTCAAAGGACCGAATGTAATTTAGGACTGTATAAATGTAACTACTTCTTAACAGTTAAGCGAGCTGGATAGAAACAAGGTGCTGGGCCAGCCAGATAAAACAAGGTAGAGGCCTGGATTTGGCCCATGGGCCTTGTGTTTGCCACCTGTGACTTTACAGTATTTAAAGTCCCTTGGTACTTTTCACACTTTGAGTAGAAGCAGATTCTGGAGGCACTGTGTTGAGAGCATTATACTCATTGCTTGACTTTATTCTCAACCCTAGGAGGTCTTTATTGCCCCTGTTTTCCAGATGAGGAACCAGAGGCTCAGGGGCACACACCATTTTACTGGAAGGAGAACCAGAGTGTTTAATCACTGCATTCTCTTATTTTTAATTGTGATCGTCCTAGTTCCCACTGTGTTTTGGTTAACAGGTGGTCAAGAGACCTCGAAAGGTTCAGCTGGCACCCCTGCAGGGTGCTGTCCCACTCAGTGAAGATGACCGGGCCTTTGAGGTGATGGATGAGTTTGACCACAGAAGTGCCCACAGTGGATACAGTGATCGGTACAGTGAGAGGAGCCGGCTGCGCAGCTGGGAGGACAGCCTGGAGAGGGGGCATCCCCACGACCGGCCGCACAGCCAGGAGCGGGCCCGGAGCCGTGGCCGGAGCCTGGAGCGGGGCCTGGACCACAATGACTATGGCAGAGCCCGAGACCGGAGCCGCGGCCGGAGCCTGGAGCGCGGGCTGGACCATGATTATGGGCGAGGCCGGGATAGCAGCCGTGGCCGGAGCATTGACCAGGCCTACGCCCGGGCCTACAGCCCAGAAGTGGAGCACAGGCCCAGGGTGCAGCCCGATGCCCAGTACTCAGCGTCCCACAACCGCAGCTGGAAGCTCCTCCACTCGCGCAGCCCCAGCCCGGGGCCTAGAGGGCCACCGGACCACGCAAGCCAGTTGGAGATGGACAAGCCCGTCGGGGTCCTTCTGATGAAAAGCAAAGCAAATGAAGGTAGTAATGCTTGATGTAGAGAAGTACTTGTATAATAATAGTTAGCTCTGATACGGTACTTACTGCATGCCAAGCACTGACTTGAATGCTTTGCACCAATTAGCTCATTTCATTACATCATGTAGGAGTTAGTATATCTTCATTGTGTAAGTCAGAGAAGAGTTCATTGACTTGTGCATTTAACTTGCATGGGCTGCAGCAATTCGACTTTAAGCTACTAGGCCATTTGTTCTCAGAGCAGCCTAAGTGCCATTTGGACACTTGGTAGAAATACAGATCCCCAGGCCCCAGCCTAGCTAACCCCGTTGACTCAGACACGCTGGGGTGGGTCCCTGGAATCTATATATTGACAAGCCCTCCTGTGAACCTGGTGAGACTTCAACTGATGAAAACATAATAGAAGATAATACTTCATCATCTTGATTGCATTTTTGCTCTACGTCAGGACATATGTTGAAATAATACCCTTATTTAATTCTCACCAGCACCCTGTGTGGTAAGTAGGAGATTTCATTCCTGTTTTATAGGTGGAAATAACAAAGTTCAGAGAAGTTTTTGGTACGTTTGAGATAGCATAGGGACTTGGGCCCCAGGAATGGAAAAATACCAGGTGACTAGGAAGACAAGTTAAGGCCAGGTGGCCAGAAGGAAGGCTGGATAAGCTGACCACAAAAACGTTACCACTCCTTCACTCCCTGATCAAAACAATACATACATATGGCAGAATTGTATCTTTCTTCTAATCCCTGGGTTTTCCTACCTTCCTGTCTTTATCTTGTCATGGAAAATTCCACAAGCCGTCCTTTTTCAAAAAACCCACCTTTTTGTATAAGCTCACTTATAAAGCAGCCAGATAGAGCCAGGCCTCCAGCCAGTTCAGAGGACCTTCTTTTCTCTGTGCTGTCTCCCTGGTGCTCAATCACATGCTTAATTAAATCTGCCTGGACATTTCTCTCGTGTTTTCTCTTGACTTGTATCTTGGAAAACCAAAGAACCCAATTCTGGTAATATGTCCACATATGAGGTAGGTTGTGGCCCAGGATGCCTGTTTCGTATGTTCCTGGAACATTTGCACACTCTTAGTCCCATCCAGAATTCACTTAAGCCACATGTAGTTGAGGTTAGGATTCTGAAACTCAGAGAGGAATGATTTGCCTACATCTTGAAACCAGAAAGTCTTGGAGCTAGAACTCATGTTTCCATAAATGATAGGAAACAAGTAAGTGAATGAACAGAACTTTAAACCCAGTGTTGTGATATTCCTTGCATTGATTCTTGGCTTCTGGCTTTTTTAATCCCTTGTAACAAACATTTTATGTCCCTTTGTTCTCTTAATTGTTCTCCTTCCAAGAGGAAAAAAGATGAAGAGCACCTGATTACGCAAAGTGAAAAACATTGCTTTTTTAGGTTCAGAACTTGCATTTTAAATAGCCTAGTTCTGAGGATTATGTATCTTAGGAGATTCAAAGATTTTTTAGGTTCTTTTTTTTTTTAAAGATTTAATTTTCATTGTTTTTCAGAGAGAGGGGAAGGAAGAGAGGCAGAGAGAAAGAGAAACGTCAATGTATGGTTGCTTTTCACCTGCTTCCAGCTACGGACCTGGCTGGAGACCTGGCTTCCAACCTAGTTGTGTTGCGTTGGCTGGGAACCGAACCAGCAACCTGTGGGTTCGCAGGCCAGTGCCTTATCCACTGTGCCACCATCCAGGGCAGGGTTCTTTAGATTCCTTATAACCATTTATAATGACACATTAATTCATCAACCCACAAGAATTGCAAAACCATTCTGCTCCCAGATTGAAAGGTGGGCCGTAGTAAGGTTTTGAGGAAGATGACTTGGCATGAGCCCTCCTTCGGAGAGATCTAACGCACATTATATAGGACTTGGCACCTGAGTGTTTTGAGTTCCCTGAGATAGTGCTTTGTAGATGCTTTTCCTCCTTTTTCTCATCGTTTTCACGTCCCCTTTTCCCTCTCTTTCTTCTCCTCCTCCTGCCACAAAATGAACCACATTTTGCAAATAATCATGGATGCATATGTATAAAAACTTGAACAAAAATTTCATGAGATAGTACTTTATGTGATACATTCCAAGAGATTCCATTACATTTAATTTTAACATGCTGGTTGCAACTCACTAACTTGATAAGAAGACTCACTAATGGGCTGTGATTCACAATTTTAAAGACACTATTTGTCCTAAAAGACTGCCCAAGTCATGCCTGGTCTTAGTAATACTTTACAGGGGAAAAAAAAAGGAATGGGATATGACCTTTTGCTGATACATGTTAATCCTCCAAGGCCATTTTATTCCTCAAACTTAGAATTTGTTGAAAAAAAAAAAGTTCCACTTTTAAAAAGATATTTTCTGCTACTTTTTGCTGAGATACACAATAATTTAGCTATCACTGGCTGGAGTTGCATAAGAATTAACCTTGAAATATGGCAGTAGGCAAGATCTATATTAGATGAAGAAATATGTGATCCATTCATACAGCCAGGTGTTGGCATTTCATGGGCACCAAATAGGCTCTTGGTAAATATGTTAGAAGCTGGTTAACTGATTTTATTCAATTTAATTGAAGAGATGTTCACATACACACCGGCTTTACAAGTGCAGGTTTTTAAAAGGAATTGTTGATACATGAGAAAGAAGTAGTCACTCAAGCTGTCTCGCCCATCTCTCCTGGCCATTAGGGAATCCTCATCCATGAAAGAAGATGCAGTCTTACCCTTATTCTTTCTTGTGTGTCAGCTTCCTATGCGGGTGGGGTGGACTTAAACTCTTTGGATCTTTGTGGTAAGATCTGATGCTAACTTACCATAAGTCTTAAAACTTACCTTTAACCCTACTTCATAATATTCCCCAATTGCAGAAAGTTACTTTGTTTTGTAATGATAAGAGTTTGAGTTCAGGACACTCATAATAACATTTGAATGGGCCTCTTTTAAAGCCTTCTAACTTCCTACAAGGACCAAAATTCATCCTTAAAAATACATATTTGTACAAGTTTAGCAAGTAATAGCAGAAGAGTCTGAATAGTACTTAAAGTGTTTTAAAATATACATGCTTAGTACAGTGGGTTTTGTTGGATTATTTGCCTGTTTTCTTCACACACTGAATTTTTTCAATGCCGAACCCCACACAGCCTAAATTGTTACCGACGAAGGCTGTTCTTTTTGCAATGCCATCCTGGAGGCAGCCTTTTTCTCCTTTTCTGTCGCACCTTTCCCCTCTCCTGCCTCCCTACCACTCCCAGTTCCTGGCTGTCAGGGTTGTTCTGGAACCACTTGTAAGTTGCAGGCCACATGACCCTTTACCCTCGAATATTTCAGCGGTTATCTCCCGAGGATAAGAACATTCTCCTACTTAATGTAATGCCTTTATCATATTAACGTTGATGCCCCTTTTAATATAGTATTCATTTTGAAATTTCTGAAAAATAATGTAACCCATCCCCTTACCCCGTAACCTTTCCCCACATTGGATCAAGGATCTAGTGAAAGTTCATGCATTGCGTTTGGTTTTTACGTCTCTTAATCTGGAATAGGCCCTCTGCCTCTCTTTTTGTATGACATTGACGTTTTTTGATGACTCCAGGTCACATTATCTTACAGAATGTCCCACATGCCAAGTTAGTTTTTCACCGATATTTTAAAGTAGTCTAAAAACCAAGCTAAATTTTCTGAACAAATGGGTAAAATATGTGCGTTGATGTTTTTGTCTCCTAGAGTATGGTCTCCGGCTGGGGAGTCAGATCTTCATAAAGGAAATGACGAGCACTGGTCTGGCAACTAAAGATGGCAACCTGCACGAAGGGGACATAATTCTCAAGGTGGGCGGGAGGGGTAGAGGACACTCAGGTTGGCTTCATGGTCTGCCTTTCCACATTCAAGTGCGAACACAGTGAAACTTGGTTGTAGGGGGAGTCGGTAGTAAGGCAGAGGCTGGGAAGCACAGCAGAATGAGAAAATTTTTTATCAGAAAAACCAGACTTGAGAGATCTGTAATAGTTTATTGTCAGTTTTTAAAAATACCTCAATGGCCACCTTTTTTTTTTTTTTTTTTTTTTCATTTGTTTCAAGTTTAAGCTCCTATTGCCTAAAATAAAGAAAGATGAGAGGGAGAGTGGGTAGTATATGAATGCTGAATATTTAATAGTGTTTGTAAACCTCTCCAGTCAGGAGACACGTTCCAGCAGTAAACCAAGCCATTGTCTTGAGCTTGGAAGTTAAATAAATTAGCAGAGTAACTTAAGTATGCTACAGCTCTCTCACACCTGTATTTGGGATCCAGGCATGTGGGCTTATATTTAATTTAAAGGATAATTCAGTTTTATTCAGTGAGTCATCCTAAAGCCCATGTCTGTTGGAATAGATGAGCAAAGTCTTGACATTTTTAGTAGGAGAAAATACGAATTTTCTGTTTCATTGTGAATAGTTGTATCACCTACACCATTACTATTCTTTATAAACACAGATAAATGGAACTGTAACGGAGAACATGTCTTTAATGGATGCTCGAAAACTGATCGAAAAGTCAAGAGGGAAACTCCAGTTAGTGGTGTGGCGAGACAGCAAGAAGACGCTCATCAACATCCCGTCATTAAATGACAGTGACTCAGAACTAGAAGGTAAAGAAAGAGGAGGCCGTGAGCTTGGACGGCTGCTGCTTCCAGTTCTCACTCCCGTGTAGCATAGCCATCCTGCTGGAAGTTAAATTTCCGATGAAAGCCTCTCCTGTAAGCTTTTCATTCCAGAAGATAAATGTTTGGTTGTTATTTTCTTATTAAAGTGCCTGTTGGAATTAGGTTTCCAATGTGAATTCTGGTGCACTTAAAAACTCCCAGTGGATGCTAATTATAATTAGGCCACAGAAGAGAAAACTTGTTAGGAAAAAATATATGGACGAGCAAGTCAAAGAACTAACCACATACGTTTGTAGATCATTCACCCTTGAACTTTCGTGTGTGTGTGTGCGTGTGTGCATGTGTGTTTTAACATTGTTTTTTTTTTTTTAAAGATTTTATTTTAGAGAGAGGCAGAGAGGGAGAGAGATATCAGTGTCTGGTTGCCTTTCACCTGCCTCCAGCTGTGGACCTGGCTTGCAACCTGGTTATGTGACCTGACTGAGAATTGAACCAGTGACCTTTGGGTTTGTAGGCCAGCACCTTATCCACCATGCCACCAACCAGGGCTTGTGTGTGTATTTTTAAGTGACTGTTAATATTTCTAACAAAGAGAAGACAGCATGGAGGATAGCAAAAATTGGTAGACCTATAATAAGGAATCAATCAGGATGGCTTATTTTGTGTGTTCAGTGGTTAGCAACACGTCACCTCTTCCCCTTTATGACACTATATTCATTTCTCAAATATGAATTCCACATAGAGTAACATTTTAGCCATATACAAGTTACCAAAGTAATCATGTTATTTCCTAGTTAATCATCTAGTATAGCCTTTGTGTAGCAAAGTTTAGAAAAAATATTAAGTTCTCAAGTTTCAGGATAGATGTTGATTTTTAAAAGGATTGCTTTATAGAACTTAGTTTGATTTCCATTATATCAAAAATCTAAGCAGTTGTTACTGCTATGAGTGCAATGCAGAGAAATCATCCTGGCACGCTAGGAACTTAAAGTGCGTTGAGCCGCCCGAGGTATGGGTGATGAGTTAAGAAAAAGAAAAAGTGTGTTGCCTTGCTATTCCAAGTAAGGTCCTTACCCATCCCCCACCCCTACACACGCACATACACACACATACACACACACACTGGGCAGCACCAGTAGCATCTGGGAGCTTGATAGAATTCTGACCGACTACATTCTGATAAGAGCTCAGGTGATTTTTATGTGCATTAATGTTTGAGAAATTATGTGTGCGTGCATGTGTGTGTGTGTGTGTGCGCGTGTGCGCACGTGTGTATATATATATTTCCCGGTAATTGAATTTTGACTCTTCAGTAGCAGCTTTGCTAGAAACTATAATGGAAGAGGAACCTAAAATTCTCTACTTTCTCTTCATTAATCAAGGCCTTTTCCTTCCAACTGTCTGATTTTTATTTTCAGCTCAGGAAGACTGTTAGACTAATAGCACATTTATTGCCTGTCCCTCTTCCGTTCCCCATATTTCCTAACCAGAGAACAGGACAATGTCTGGGACAGGTCTTTAAATATTTCATTAAAAAAATCTTTTCTTGTTTTTGAAACCAGATGTCTCGGAAATAGAGTCAAACCGATCATTTTCTCCAGAGGAGAGACGGCAGCAATATTCTGACCATGATTATCATTCCTCTAATGAAAAGCTAAAGGAAAAGCCAAAGTAAGATGACTTGTATTTTCCCTTGCGCACGTCACTATGAGTGTGCACACGTACGTATTTGTGAATCTGGCACATGATGAGGTGTTCACATGACCTGTGCTTAAGTTCAAGGGAGGATGTCCAGAGCAGATGCTCTAGGATGGGCAGCACACCCACTCCCTTCAAGTATGCGGAGGATGCTGCAGCTGTGGTGGGCACAGAGACTAGCAAGGAACCCAGGTACCAAGAGGAAATCCCAGGTGAGGCTCATTTTATTTATTTTTTATTGATTTCAGAGGGAGGAGGGAGAGAGAAACATCAGTTTGTTGTTCCACTTATTTCTGTATTTATTAGTTGATTCTTGTGTGTGCCCTTTCCCAGGATCAAACTCACAACCTTGGTGTAGCAGGAAGACGCTCTAACCACTGAACCACCTAGCCAGGGCCGAGGCTTATTTTATTTTATTGTTTTTTACTTTTATTTATTTTAAAATATTTTTCTTATTTTATTTTATTGTTCAGTTTCCCTAGTTTTCCCCCCACTACTCTCCCCTGCCCTGCCCCTCCCTCCCACAGTTAACCCCCTTCTATCTCCACTTCCTCCCATTGTTCATGTCTGTGCTTCCTTGAGATTCATTTTAAACAGTCACTTTGAGAATTTTCTGCTTGTTGAATCCAGAGGATGGCTGGAAGAAGAGGGATAAATTCATTTTTAAAATCATTCTCAAATATGGAAGAAACATTCCTGTCTCTCTTTAAAAAAGATTTTACCTATTTATTTATTGAGGAAGGTAGGGAGAATATGAGGGAGAGAAACACCGATATGAGAGATACATTGATGCCTCTTGCATGTCCTCGAACCAGGGACCAGGCCCTCAACCCAGTCCTGTGCCCTGACTGAAACTGGTGACCTTTCAATTTGTGGGACAACACCCATTCAAATGAGCCCTGCCAGCCAGGGCTTTCTTCTCTTATTAAAAAAAGATGTAAAGAATAACAGTCCTTTTTCTATGCCAACAGATTGGTCACATTTTGTTGTATTTGATTAGGTATGGTTCCTCTGTCTCCTGTTTCTGATCCCAGCTTTAACTGTTTCTGCTCATAATATTTTGACACTAAATGTGTAGGTTACCACTGCCTTACTACCAGTTCTCAAATTCTCCAGAAGCCAACCAGGTTGTCCTGTGATTCAGTTCAGTTCTGACACTGACCATCTGCTGACCCCTAAAGATAAGGGTCTGTTCCACACGATGTCCCCACCTCAGACACCAGTCTCAAGTCCTAAGTTACCAAGTTTACATCTGACCAACCAGCTCTCCACTGGGAGTTCCCCTGATCCTCTTCTCTGGTTTGATGATTTTCTGGAATGCTTGGTTTCCGGAACTGAGGAAAGCATTTTATTTGCTAATGCTGGTTTGTTATAAAGGATGCAAGTCAGGAACAGTCCAAGGAAAGGTACAGCTACATAGAGCAAGGCATGGGGGAAGGAGCTCGGAGCTTCCATGCCTCCTTGAAGCATGTCGCACTCTCATGCTCACCAACCTTGGAGCAATCTGAACCCCATAGCTTCGTGGATGTTCGTCACGTGCACGGTCAATTGTTGACTCAATTTGCGGCTCCTCTCCCCTCCCTGGATGATGGGCAGGCTGCCTGAAAGTTCTCAGCATCCCGAGGCTACTCAGGAGCCCACCGGCAGGCACATCATGAATAGCATCAAGTCATTACCATCCGAGGATGTGAAATCCTTATGTTCCAAGCCAAGCCTCGCGGTTACAGAATAATAAACACCGTGTTTTTTCCACTTTTAATGGCGCGTTAATGGCAGCCACTACCAACAGGAGCCATAACTTTAGAGCAAAGGGCTTTCCGATCCCCAGGGAATTCTGCGGGACCTGAGCGCTCCGTCAGGAACCCAGCACCAAATGTTAGCGCAGTGGATGCTCCGAGCACTCTGACCACCCTGGAAATTATGGCCATTTTAGGAAGGCTCTGTCGGAACTGAGGGCAGAGACCAAATATATATATATTTAATTATATCACAGTCACTTCTTGTCATATTTGATTAGTTGAGGTCCTTTTACTTCCCATCTCTGATCTCAACCCCATCCCCTAACCCTTCCTCCATCATCCTAAACTTATTATCATGACTTCGTGTCCATAATTATCCACGAGAAAATAGCATTATTAGGTGGGATGTTGTTTTTATTTTCTTTTTTGTTTTGTTTTGTTTTAGTTTTAAAAAATGATACCTTCTGGTGCATATGATTATGCACCTTGCATTTTAAAGGTTCATTTCTCACTTATTTTGAGAAACCATTCACCTGCTACCTTAAAATTAAACTTCACTTTAAAGAATTATTTTTGTTGTTTTATGTGATAATGTATAGTATATAGCATAAGGGACAGACTTGAATTGTTGGTGGATTTTGTGAGCTATTTCTTTTTTATTTCATGAGAGGTAAGGGAGGGAGAAAGGGACATTAACGTGAAAGAGAAACATTGATTGGCCACCCTTTCTCTGTATGTGGCCCAACAGGGGACCAAACCCACAACCTAAGCATGTCCCCTGACCAGGAATCGAACACACAGCCTTTTGGTTTGAAGGATGATGCCCAACCACCTGAGCTACACTGGCCAGGGCATGGGTTTTGTGATCTTAAATTTTGAAGACAGACAAAATTCCTCTTGTCCGGTTGGTAATGACAGGTGCTTTTTAATCCACAGCTCCTCAGTCAAAAGTGCCGAGAACTTTCCTTCGTCCCAGTCCTGAGGATGAAGCAATATACGGGTATCTGTTTGCAGCCATTCCCCGCCCCCCCCCTTTCTTGCACATGGCCTTATCTTAACTGAAATCCCGAAAAATGCTGTTTTTAAACTACAGATGGTGGATTTTGCGTAAAATCGGTCACTTTTAATCAACTCCTGTTGCTAGAGTTTGTAAGAAAGAGAAGGCAGTTGTAGCCGAGTAAAATGTGGAAGCGGGTCACGTTTGTGTTGTTACTGTTGCCGCTTTTTCACTTACCTGGCTCTTTCTCGAGAAAGTGATTCCGAATATCTGAGTTTAACAGATCAGTAACTGCAGATAGGTGAAGTACTGCTTAAATGCCTCTGGAGGGCTGCAGTGATATGAAGACCCCAGTGTGTTGGGGTAGGGAAGTGACACCATGCTCTGCACCTAACAATGGGAACCCAGGCTCTGCGTCCCTGTGAAAAGAGCCCTGGAGTGGTGGCCAGCTTTCCTTTGGAAGAATAGTTCCTAATGCCCTTGATTGCTAACCCTAACCGTGCCTTTTGTTGGCTTTCTGATCTTGAATGTGCTCTCGTAAACATTCTGTGTTTCTGCTTCTTCCCCAGTAAATTGGGCCTATTTTATTCATCTCAAAGTACTGAGGATGATAAGATTATAAAGATTATATGTTACATAAGGAAAATGAGGGACTTCAACCTACATCATTCTATAGATAGAAGAAATTAGATCTCTCATCTGCTCATGTGGGTCGCCCTGTACAAAAATTATCTTCCATTTTTCCTTTTTTGAAACAAATCATTGTAGCCCCAACACCAAAATGGTGAGGTTCCAGAAGGGAGACAGCGTGGGCTTGCGGTTGGCTGGTGGCAATGACGTTGGGATATTTGTGGCCGGCATTCAAGAGGGGACCTCGGCAGAGCAAGAAGGCCTTCAAGAGGGGGACCAAATTCTGAAGGTAAGGATAGCCCAGTCCTGTAGGAAGGGAGGGGAACAGTGATCCAGCTTGTGAAAATAGATCAGCTGCAGATGTGTTGACACCCAGCCACAGGGTCCCAGGTTCTCTGGAATGGGGCCTGTCATCTCAGCCCTAGAACCCAAAACTCACTCCTGTGTGGGAATTTATAACGTTCAAGACCCTTGCAGAGATTCGTATTAGCTTGATTAACTAAAAAAACTGAGACTCAACTAAAGGCCTAGGAAGAAGATCTTTCCAAAGATCTTGCTAACGTTTGGCTTTTTGTCGATTCCCTGCCTGGTGGTGACTGGTTAAGGCAGCGTGCTGTCATTGAGCAGAGAGGGGTATAGGTATCATATTGGATTTGAATTGCATCCCAGCCTCTCATTAGTTCTGTGACCCAGGCTCAACCTCTTAAGACTTGGGTTTCTGCATCTGTTCAGTGGGGATAAGAGTACCTGCCTTGCAGGGACCCTGGGAAAATTAGAATAGGCAATTAACAGAGTTCCTAGCACAGAATATAGATGTCAATGCTCCTTCTTTTACCCACTAGAAAATAATAAGTTTCTGCCACTGAATATGCTATATATGTCTAAAGTTGTCCAAGAGGAGTATTTTTTGGTTAAACCAATATTGGTACCTTTTAAAGTTTATACATGTGTTTGTATAATCTATTGGTTTTTTAAAAAAAACTGATAACCGACTCAATTTTGACATTTTCTGAGATACATGTAATGTGTTTCCCACTGACTTCAGAATAAAGTTCAAGAAGGTCAGGTACCTCTTGACTATATAAATACAGAATTACACTGGAACTGCACTGGAATTTCTGCTTGTGGAAACTTGCATTTCTTAGGTAGGAGTTACTAGGGGGTCTGTTAAGGGCATCTAGGCTCAGAAGAGAAGGACTAAAAGGCAGAATTCCCGAGGAAGCAGGCAGCAGAGTGCGAGACAGGCAGCCAGCCCTCTTCCTTCTTGGCTCTCTGCCCTGTTGCAGGAGCTCAGGTTTCATTTCTGGAGCACAGGAAGGGCAGACTTTGATCAGGAGCCGTTTGGATGCTTTCCAGCGACATTCTAGACCTTCTTTGGCTCTGGTCAGGATCCTAGAAGACTGAGTGTACCTGAGTGAACCTCACAGCACCGCATGATCCTAGGAAACATCACTTACCAAGTGTTCCTGATAAGAATTCAATCCTAGTGCCAGCTCATACCAGCTTACTCTTAGGTGGGCGGTGCCAAAGAAGAAAACACATGTTTCATAACTTGCATTAGGACCATGGGAAGGCAGGGAGGAATTTGGACACTTTGGCTCATGAAGGATCCAGAATAAAATATTTTTCTACTTGGATAAAAAAGGTTTCCTGAATTTCCATGAAAAATACATTAGAGACTTCACAGGTTCCCCTCTGTTAAGTTGTTCAAGATGAGGAGAGGCACATCGATGGGTGAAACTCATGCTACACAGTGTTTACGCTTCAGATAGGGCCTTGTTTCCTGTTTTTGCTTGGCAACAGGGAAAAAGCTGTGGGAACTGGCTTCCTCGTTCTAGACTGAGAGTAGATTTTCTGTTCACAACAAAAGGAGTCCTGGGCTGTACAAAGGGGTGAAAAACATGTAGCCCGCCTGCCAGGGCAGAGAGGTTGCTACCAAGTCCTCTTCGGGTTCGCAGCAGATCGGGTAGACCCTGTCTGTGGATGTGTAACTTGGCAATAAAAGGCTGTTTATTAGAGAGGACTGTACAACTAACTGTCAAAGTATCAAAGTGCTGCCCCATTTTTTTGTTTGTTTATTTGCTTGCTCTTTTCAGAGGTTTTCATGGCAAGCTGAATCTGTGTGAACTCTGCACATACACTAATTCCTTTCTTGTATCACAGGTTTCGGTACAGGTCTTCCTTTGGTCAGGGGACAGTCTGGGGTGTGGAACAACAGCAGGAGTGTGCGGTGTGTGGCCTAGTGTGCCTTGTAAAAAGCAGAAATAGACATGCTTTTGTGCTTGGCCTGACTGTCTCTGCATATGATTTTTCTGGTGTGGTTGTCATTTCTCTTTCAGAAACTTCTAGGGCAAGATAAAAAACAAACAAAATAAAACACTAAGTTTGCGTATTAGCCATGTGCCTTTGACAATGTAGCTAGCATCATGCCTGCTTAACTTTTTGATTATTTTTTTGGCTGGATGGAACATCATTCTCCATAGAGGTGGACAGAGGGACCTTTAAGGTCCCTAGCACCATGGCGCTGTCTTATTTAAATAAACAAATACAAGCAAATACATGCATATAGAAATATACCAGTGGCCATACACAAGATGTAGAGCTACAAATGGCATAAGAAAGGATTATATTATAAAGTTGCATTGATTCCTAATTTGGGGCATAGAGAGATGGAAATGATAGTTGTTGTAAATGATAAATATTGTTTCAAAGGAAAAGTTAATGTGATTGCTTTAGCAAATCACTTAATTTTAAAAGCGCCAAGTAAGTTTTAGTCTAGCGCTTATTTTCACTTAATTATAAATTCTAACAGTTAAATTATAAATTCTAATTATTTTTTAGTAATAAAGCATTACTCTATAAGGCGCCGGCCTGCGAACCCAAAGGTCGCAGGTTCGATTCCCCAGCCAGGGCACATAACCAGGTTGCTAAACCAGGTCTCCAGTCAGGTCTGTGGCTGGAGACAGGTGAAACACAACCATACATTGATGTCTCTCTCCCTCTCCGTCTCTCTCCCTTCCCCTCTTTCTAAAAAATAATGAAATAAAATCTTTAAAAAAAAAAAAAAGCATTACTCTGATAAAAAGATTTTATAGTCCTCAGTGATTGAAGATATATTTCATAGGGATTCTGTATCGCTTTACTTCTATATTATTAAAAAATATTAGGAATTTTATAAGTAATTTTTACATTTGTAGTTTTTCTCTTTTAAAAACATTTTTCTTTTTTTTTTTTTTCAAGATTTTATTTCATTGTTTTTAGAAAGAGGGGAAGGGAAAGAGGCAGTGAGGGAGAGAGACATCAATGTATGGTTGCAATTCACCTGCCTCCAGCCGCAGACCTGACTGGAGACCTGGTTTGCAACCTGGTAATGTGCCCTGGCTGGGGAATCGAACCTGCGACCTTTGGGTTCGCAGGCTGGCACCTTATCCACTGTGCTACCAGCCAGGGCCTAAAAACAGTTTTGAAGGTACAAAACAAAGATGCCAAAGTGTCTTTTTGTTCCACATTTCAAATTTGCTTGCTTTCGCCCTGGCTGGTAGCACAGTGGATAAGGTGCCAGCCTGCGAACCCAATGTTCGCAGGTTCAATTCCCCAGCCAGGGCACATAACAAGGTTGAAAACCAGGTCTCCAGTCAGGTCTGTGGCTGGAGGCAGGTGAAAGGCAACCATACATTGATGTCTCTCTCCCTCTCTGCCTCTCTCCCTTCCCTTCTTTCTAAAAAAAATAATGAAATAAAATCTTAAAAAAAAAAAAAATTTGCTTGCTTTCTAACTTCCAAAAACTATTTACAGTGTTCTGTGCTGAATCAATGTGGAATAAATGTTGTGGGCTCCTTGCATAAGTATGTGTCATCGGAAGCTTAAATGTATAAATCTGTCTATCAGGCTATTATTGGTCTGCTGTATAAAGCTAATTCTCTTCAGTTTCTTAAACTCTATATTAAATACCTTTTTAGGTCATAGAAGCTATAGGCGAAAGGTGGAATTGATCATAACCTTTATTTTCAGGCTTTTTTTTGGAACTAATGTAAAAACAGTGTTAATGCTTTTAGCTGGACCAGCATGCATGTTCGCCATAGACCTCACCACTCCCTATAGCATGCTGGTTACCTGTAACCTGATTGTACATTATCTACCTGGTTGGTCACCTCCAAGAAGACCAAACACACCCACAAAACATTCTAATTGGATCTAGTGAAAGATTTGTGATGGAATGCATATTCCTAAGAGGCGGTTGGCAGCGTTGGGAGGCAGGAGGGTGTGGCCCAGGCCAGTAGCAGGTGTTGAAAGGGCTTGAGTAGGGACACCAGCTTTTCCCCCTTTGACCTCTTCCACCCAGTAGCCCCATTCCCTTAGGCAATCCCCACACCATTGTTCATGCCCATGGGTCATGGCTGTAAGTTATCTGACTGCCCTGTTTCCTATCCTGTCCTATCCTATACTTTACATCATGGCTAGTCTGCATCTACCAAGTGTGTACTTCTTAATCCCTGAGCCTTTAGTCTCAGTTTTGCTCTGGGCGGACCCTGATGACAATAAGCAGATAAAAAGCTCATGTGGTACCTTTTTATAAACTTCTTGTTTTTGTTTTTCCTGTTTGCTCTTTCTATCAGGTGAACACACAGGATTTCAGAGGGCTGGTTCGAGAAGATGCTGTTCTCTACCTGTTAGAAATCCCCAAAGGTGAAATGGTGACCATTTTAGCTCAGAGTCGACCTGATGGTGAGCAAATTAGTCCTTTAGTTTAATTGGGGGTGGGGGGAGGATGGGACAGGATGGGATAGGATGGGAGACCATGGGGAGGACAAGAGAGGTGTCTTGGGACCAGAGTAGGTAAATTTGGATATTAAAAATTGAAATGGATTCTAGTACCTAATCTCTGGAGATAATTGGAGTATCCTTTAACATTCTGTAGAAATGTTTTCCATGTATGCCCTGAAATAATTTCACTGGTCATGTTGACTTGGAATGTAACTGCTTTTCTGGACAGTGATCCAGCCAATAAGCATGGGCTAGAGCTATTATTTGGTCTCTTCATGATAGATTCAAGCAGCCGCACCTACTGGCCAACTCCCACAAGAACGCTTACCAGCCTGACAAGTTGCTTCCCCTTATGAGGTCTCATTGTTTTATCTATAAAACGGGAGTTGATGGTATTTTCCCTGTGCTTCAGAGGATTGAGCAACAGCTATGTTAGGGTTCTCCAAAGAAAACTAATCTGGTGTGTGTACATATGTGTGTGTGCACCCGTGCATGTGCTGCAGAGGGAGAGATTGATTGATTGTAAGGAATTAGCCTAACAATTATGGAGGCTGGAAAATCCCAAGATCTGCGGAGTGGGTGGCAAGCTGGAGACTCTGGAGAACTAGTAATCTAGTTTTCAAGTCCAAAAGCCTGAGAACCAAGAGAGCCAGTGGTATAGTTGGAGTTCAAAAACTGGCATGCCTGAGATGCAGAAAGAGCTGAGTGTTAAGGCAGGAAGAAACTGCCAATCCCATTTCAAAGGTGGGAAGAGTTCATTTTCTCCAAGTCAGAGGAGGGGTCATCTTTTTGTTCTGTTCAAGTCTTCAACTGATTGGCTGAGGCCCAACCATATCAGGAAGTGCAATCTTCTTTACTTAGTCTACCAATTTAAACATTATGCTCCTTTCGAAACACCCAGAATAATGTTTGACCAAATATCTGGGCATCCTGTGAGCCAGTCAAGTTGACATATAACCTTAACCATCATAGCAGCTCAGAGAGTTAGTTTTTTCATTCTTCTTCCTATTTGAGCCATGGTTCTCATTGGGTCTGTATGCTGACTTTGCTAAATGGACAGAAGGTTAAGGAGGTAATCAGAAATGGGAGAAGAGATAACTTTTAAGAAAAGACCTCTGACTACGCAGAATGCAATGTACAGTGAAGTGTTTGTCTTTCAGTGTACAGAGACATACTGGCTTGTGGCAGAGGGGATTCATTTTTTATAAGAAGCCACTTTGAATGTGAGAAGGAAACTCCGCAGAGCCTGGCCTTCACCAGGGGGGAGGTCTTTCGAGTGGTTGACACCCTGTACGATGGCAAGTTGGGCCACTGGCTGGCCGTGAGGATCGGAAACGAACTGGAGAAAGGCTTAATCCCCAACAAAAGCAGGTATCTGAGATCATATGCTCCCATGCAGTCCTCTTTTCTCATATTCCCCCCACAGATCAACCACAATCCCATCTTCCTCAAAAAGAAAGCCACACATGGCTTCATTGTTTGTCCTCATGTTGTTTCCTGGTGTCTGCTTCTTGTTTATAAGGAGTGGCCTAGAACTGGGAAGTAGCCGCCCGTTGGTTTCTGGGAGTATTTAACATCGCGTGGTTGGTTATTGCACTTGGCTGGCTTTGAACAATATCCTGAGGAATGTCCACTGCCTCAAGGTGTGTGGCAGATACTGAGTCACTGTAGCACACCAGCACACCTCTTAGAGATGTCCCTGTCCTCAACTCCAGTGGACACTTGATGGTTTGCTGACATTTGTATTTTGGCAGGGGTGACAGGTCTGTTTGCTGTATAGTGGCCTGTTGGAATGAGCCACTTTGAGTGTTTGTTACTGAGCTACTTCTGGTGGATTTTACCAGGACCAAGCCCTTATCTGCCTCCATTGGGAAGAGGGCACCCCCACATTTCCCATCTTGTGAAACCTCTTCATGACCAAGCTGCATGTTCCCTAATCCAGGCTCATAAGAAACACTGAGTAAACTTGGTTAATGACAGGCACATTTGCACCTTTTCTAGCTTTAGCGAGTTAACTTCCTGTGGTTTCTTTCCTCAGAGCTGAACAAATGGCCAGTGTGCAGAATGCCCAGAGAGACAACGCTGGGGACAGGGCGGATTTCTGGAGGATGCGTGGCCAGAGGTCCGGCATGAAGAAGAACTTAAGGAAGAGCCGGGAAGACCTAACAGCTGTTGTGTCAGTTAGCACCAAGTTTCCAGCTTACGAGAGGGTTTTGCTGCGAGAAGGTGAGGAAGCCAAATGGAGTTAGGACATGATCTGACTGGGCTCTGAGCCTTCTTTCTACATTTTCAGATTGTAACTGTCAAGTTCAAACTTACCTATATCACATAGACCGAAGCAAGGTTATAGAGTTGGGCTTGTATGTAGACACAAAAGAAGACTTATAAAATAGATGAGCTGTGCAAACTCATAAATGGCGGTGTGTTTGCACAGCCTTGGTTATTTTTTTATACTGCCATTCAAAAGTTTTTTATATATTGCCTGTAGTGAAGTTTATCTTTAATAATAGGGCAGGCAAGGCATATTTTTCAGAAAATAGCTGGGCTGAATTGGGGGTGGGAGGATATACAGTTGCTTTCTAGATACGTTACCAGTATTCCATAAAATACTTCTGCTTTTTATTTTTACAGCCTAGGAAGCGTATGTGTCTTCATGGTCTTTCTTGTCTCGTTTCAGCTGGTTTCAAGAGACCTGTGGTCTTATTTGGCCCTATAGCAGATATAGCAATGGAAAAATTGTCAAATGAGTTACCTGACCTGTTCCAAACTGCTAGTAAGTCTTGTCAGTGGTATTTTTTCCCCCACAAAATTTTAATTTGAAAAACATCTACTATGTAGGGAAAAGGTGGAGAAAGGATGAACATCCATATACATATCACCTGGACTCACCATCACAAGTGTTAACATTTTACTATAATACACACTGCACTCTCTTATCAACACCATTTATATACTTCTCAAAATTTCTGCCGAACCGTTGGAAAGTTTTAAGTTGCAGATATAACACTTGTTACCCCTGTGTCTCCCTAAGGATAAGACATTCTCTCCTCTTGCACAGCTACACTCCCATGTTCACAGCCAAGAAATTTATCACTGGTTCAATGACATTTAGCATGTGGTCTGTTTTTCAGGTTTATCTCAGTTGTCCCAATTTTCCAATTTTATCTTTCATGACTTATTTTTATTTTATTTAAAAAAAAATTATTGTAGGCCTTTTTTAGAGAGAAGGCCAGGGAGGGAGGAAGAAAGAGAGAGACACATCATTGTATGGTTGTCTTTCACCTGCCTTCAGTTACAGACGTGGATGGCTGGAGACCTGGCTTGCAACCTGGTTATGTGCCCTGGCTGGGAATCGAACCAGTGATCCTTGGGTTTGCAGGCCAGCGCCAATCCACTGAGCCACCAACCAGGACCATGACTTATTTTTATTTTTATTTTTTATGATTATTTTACTTTATTTAATTTAATGTATTTATTTTTAGAATTTATCTAGTATTTCCAGAGAGAGGGGAAGGGAGAGAGGTAGAGAGGAAGAAAAGAAACATCAGTGTATGGTTGCCTTTCACCTGCCTCCAGCCAAAGACCTTACTGGAAACCTGGCTTGCAACCTGGTTGTATTGCCCTGGCTGGGAATTGAACCAGCATCCTTTGGGTTCGCAGGCTTGCACCTTATCCACTGTGCTACCAGCCAGGGCCCCCATGACTTATTTTTTAAAATTCACCTGGCTGGTAGCACAGTGGATAAGGCCTGCAAACCCAAAGGTCGCAGGTTCGATTCCCCAGCCAGGGCACATAACCAGGTTACAAACCAGGTCTCCAGTCAGGTCTGTGGCTGGGGGCAGGTGAAACACAACCATACATTGATGTCTCTCTTTCTCTGTCTCTCTCCCTTCCCCTCTTTCTAAAAATAATGAAATAAAATCTTTGAAAAATAAAAAAATAAAAAAGTAAAATAAAATAAAATTCAGAATGCACCCTGGCTAGTGGCACAGTGGATCGGGTGCTGACCTGAGAACCCAAAGGTCACTGGTTCAATTCCCAGCCCGGGCACATCACCAGGTTGCAAGCCAGGTCTCCAGTCAGGTCTGTAGCTGGAATCAGGTGAAAAGCAACCACACATTGATGTTTCTGTCCCTCTCTGCCTCTCTCCCTTCCCCTCTCTCTAAAGATAATAAATAAAATATATATTTTAAAATAAATAAATAAAAATAAAATTCAGAATGCAACCATGAATCCTGACATGTATTCGATTTTTATGTCTTTCTAAATTATTTGGTGATATTGATATTGTGAAAAATCCAATCCACTTGTCTCGTCTGTTGGACAGACTGCCTGTTTCCTCACGATTAGATTTCTGCTAAGCAGCCCGTGTGGTCCTCCACATTGCCTCTCATTCAGGGGTGCCTTACGTCAGATGTCCCAACATTGCTGATATTGGGTTGGAGCGTTCGGTAGTTACTGGTTTCTAAAAAAATCATTTAGCCCTTTGTTTTTACTATTGCAGAAACGGAACCAAAAGATGCAGGATCTGAGAAGTCCAGTGGGGTGGTGCGGTTAAATACCGTGAGGCAAATTATTGAACAGGTGAGAAAATTGATCCCAAGTCCGTGTTTGTCAGAAAGAACTGCGTCATGGTTTGCTGTAGTCTTTTGGAGAACAGAGTCTGTACTTTAGTAATCATGAAACGTTATCAGTAAATAAAAAAGTTTAAATGCAAGAAGTTTCTTTGCAATGAAACTACTTGATATCCTGTGGTTGTGATGTGTTATTTTTTTCTAGAGTTTGCAGCATTGTACCAAATTACCTGTTAATTCATTTTCTTGGAAATTCTAATAGATTGGTAAATATTTTGTGGTCATAATGTGAAGAGAAACATCTGCTTTTTGATTTAAATTAACAAGTTTTATCTGATGCCGCCTTTACTTATTAAGACAAATTCTTCCATGCTGTATGATTTTACATACCATTTATGTAACTTCTTCCCATTTCTGACAGGATAAGCATGCACTGCTGGATGTGACTCCCAAAGCTGTGGATCTGTTGAATTATACTCAGTGGTTCCCGATTGTGATTTTTTTCAACCCAGACTCTAGACAAGGTGTCAAGACCATGAGACAGAGATTGAATCCAACATCCAACAAAAGTTCTCGGAAGTTATATGATCAAGCCAACAAGCTTAAAAAAACTTGTGCACATCTTTTTACAGGTAAGTGAAAATTAAAATGTAGTCTCAGAAATGAGAATTGGAAAATTTAAAAATGAAAGAAATTATAACCTGAATAGTAATAGAGACAGTAACCTGAAATACTGCTCACAACTCCTCAAAAGGTAGCTAATCCTATAAAATACGTGTATTAGCCTCATGGCTTTTGTATATTTAATTTTGACAGATTGAAAATGGTCATAAAGATCCATACCATACAATAATTGGTCATTTGGATAGGGTTCCAATTTCTGTGTGGACTACAAGGCTGATGATTGAACCTAGCGTACCACCTGGCACCCACCTTTCTGTCTAGATTGTGTCATTGCTCTCTACCTCTACCAGCGATGCATCATGACGGGAACTTGGTTTCATTATTTTAAAATCTCCCCCCAATGGAAATTTGGATACTCTGGATATTGGATGATATTAAGGATTTCTTACTCCTGCTTTTAGGATCATAATGTTATTATGATGGTGTTTTTTAAAAGAGTCCTTGTCTTTTAGGAATGTTTACTAACCAAAATAGTTATGACCTAATATACAGGAGTGGGCAAAAGTAGGTTTACAGTTGTATGGAAGAAGACCTGCAGCTTATGATTATAATACAAGAATAAACTCTGTTCTGTGCACTCACAACTATAAATCTACTTTCACCCACCCCTGCATATATATAGATAACATAACATGATATTTGGGATTTGCTTAAATAATCTTCAGTGAGAAGAGGGTTAAAGGCAAGACAAGACTAGCAGTGTGTCCATGGGCGTTCGTTAAACTGTCCTCTCTATTTTTGTATATGTTTAAACTTTGCATAATAAAGTATTTTTAAAATCCCTGAAAAGACCATTGCCGCTAGTACTCATGACTACAAAATGATTTAAGATGTGGCACGTTTAATAACTGATTCTATGACTAGTTAGGTGAATGTTTATAATTAAGGGGTGAGGAAGGTTACATAATGTTTTGGTTGTGAAAGTTTGTGGGAGCCACATGAGGAGATGGTCTGGGTGTAATATCCATAGGATATCAATAGCTCTTTTGAGTTGGGTGCCAATCATTGGCAACTTAGGTCCTATTCAGTGTACCTGACCCTGAGGAGGGAGGATGGGGTCAATGAATGTATATCCACGTCAGACTCTTGTTTTATTGTTGTTGGCTCTTCTTGTTAAAGAGGGAGCTGCCCTACTCACCACTGTGGCCAAATGCTGTAACTGAGAGGCACTTTAGTCTCATGTACAGCACGGAGTGGATGGTCCATCATAAACCGGAGTTTGTAAGTGTGGAGTCATAAGAGCTTGTGGTTTTCATATATTCACACATAATCTTTCCTCTGTCATTTTTACTACTAATAGCAATAATAATTAACAATAATTATTATTATTAATCTTTTTTAGTATAGTGGTAGTTAATGGTGGTTCAGTCTTTCCTGAGCTCTATCTTTTTGGGCCATAAGAAAGGCTAGGCCTGAGGGGAAAAGTGGAGCTAGTACCAGGGGAAAAATTGCAGTGGGCAGTTTTTCGTTTCCCAGGGGATTGTAGAGACAGGAAGCAGATGGAACATGCTGTGCTGTCCGGCTGGGTACCCTGGTTGACGCTTGCCTGTTCAGAGGGCATCCCTGCTGTCTGAATAGCTTAATTGAAATTTAATGTACATACACATATCCTACAAGTCACCAACATAAAATGTAGAATTCAGTGGGTTGCATTATGCTCAGAGTCGTATGGCCACCAACCCAAGTCAATTTATCATCCCAGCAAGAAACCCCATTCCCAGTAGCAGTCATCCTCAAGTTCTCCCTACCCCTCCAGTCTCACATGCCACTTGTGCTGTTGCTCTTGGCACTTCCCAGGTGCCAAGGCCGGGGAGGGCCTAGTGAACACACTGTGCCAAGGCTGGGAATGGACACTGTCAGGGTCCCAGGGCTCCCAGCCAACACAGGGGAAGGCCGAGTGATGATCCTGTCAGTATTTCACTTTCTTAAGTTTGAGAAATGTGCTAAGCTTACCCAAGGGAATGTAGGGCTAGTCTAGAGGTGGGGAGCAACAAGAAGGACCTCATACTGCTCAGAGTCAAAGAATCTGAAAAACTTAATGAGCAAAAGCTAACAGTAAACCAAAGGTATTATTAATCCAAATAAGGAAAGATAAATATCATAGTTGTGCACCCACCTATTAAATAAGAGCTCGAGATGAATGTTACCAACTTTTAGACCTTACCTTTATATAGGACTTAGGAAATTAGCTACAATGAAGTTCTGTTTTCTTTTTCACATACTTGATTCAATGTGAAATCGGTAAGAGGTTTTATGACCTTTTTCCATTTTATCAGGGGACATGAACATTATGCATTTCATAAGTGGCAGTTTTAACTAGGTTTTTCTCATGATAAATGTAGACTGTACTTATTTACTACAACTCCAACTAAAAGCTCAGAAAGGCAGCCGAACGTTTTGTTTGAAAATCACTCATTTTGCCTCTGGGTAGGCAGCCTCGTTTCTGTGTTGAAGTACTGTCGCATCACATTTTACTCAAGAGCAGAGTAACATTGGCAGAATAGCATAATGAGGATGCAAAAGGTCCTAGGAATCAAGGTTAATTTTTTTTTGAGTTGTCCAATGTATCAGTTTATTCTAATGCCATAAATAATTAATAACCAGGGAAATTGTAAGCTCCCCTAGGATTTTCCAAGGTGAGCGTTAGAATTTCTTAAATGAAAGAGTGGTATATGTTACTAGGGAGAAAACTTTGAAGCATAGTTGCTTACAAAATTTCCTTAATGGTCCTTTTTGTGCTATCTGTAGAGAATTGGGCAGACTTCCGGCCAGATGGAGCAGGGTGCCGAACCCTTGTCCCAAGAAGCCCCAGTTTTCTTTTGGGTGTCACATAAAATGCCATACCATCTAAGAAAAGGTTATGACATTGTAGTTTTTTTTTATCCTAATTTGCCTGCAGTGTGATCATTTTAGGTCCGATTTAATCTGTTAATCGGGACCAATTTGCTTATCTGGTTAATCACCATGAGACCCATGAATACATATTACTGAAGAATGATTTAACATATGTTTTACTTGGTTGGCATTTTATATTGGTGCTCTGAGTTCATGTTTTTAGATGGCTGTGTTGTGCAGTGGCTAAAGCCCTGGGCTGTCAAGGCAAACTTCTGAGTTTGCATTTAGACTTCGTTACTAACTTGGTTTGAGGTCCTGGGCTAGTTTCACTGTTGTGCCTCAGTTTCTCCTATAACATGGGGATGATGGTAATCTACCTCACAGAATTTGTGATGAGCATGAAATGAGCTAATCAATGTACAGTATTTGTAATGTGCTTGGTCGAGCCATAGGAAGTGCTATTATGTAAGATAAAGTTTGGTCTGAATAGAAAATGCGTATTACTTGAATGTATACTTAAAGAGCTTGGTAAGTTTGTGTGTGTATTCTAAAATGTTTAAGGCGGTCAAAATGATACACATTTAAGCATTTGGTATTTTATTGTAGATATCCAACAACACACTAGTGCGTTGTTTCCTTGTTCATGATATCTATGTCTATGTAATGGTCTTTAAAATACAATACTTTCATATTTGTTTTAGGTGTGTTTTCTTTGCTCCTGAAAACACACTCTTTAAAAGCATGTTTTTAAAGGTAGCTTTTCTGAAAGAAAACGCATTCTGAAATGAAATTCACCCATTTTTTAGGTTTATAACACCTATTTGTAATGGAAACTCAACTAAAGGGATTTAGCATTCAAATATGTGCAAACTTTCTCATGCATTTGCCAGTTTTAATTCAGATATGACAAAAATAAGTATGAATTATGTCAAGTGAGTTTTAAAGTAAACATTGCTTTGGGAATTGATGCAGAGCTTTTCGCCTACATTTCTATCTATAGCAACAATCAACCTAAATGCAGCCAATGATAGCTGGTTTGGCAGCTTGAAAGACACAATTCAGCATCAACAAGGAGAAGCGGTTTGGGTCTCCGAAGGAAAGGTATGTGGCATAGTTGCTCTGCTGCGAGGTGAGAGTCCGTGTTTTGAATCCTTTCTCAAGAGGGTAGTGAATGTAGTCAAGCCATGCCCATTGGAAGGCATTCCAATATATACAGTAAACAGTTTGCAATTGTATAAATTCTCCGAAAAAGTAATAAAGGGAAGGGGCTTTAGAAGAAAAGCAGAATGTGATCCATGCAACCCTACATTCACTTCCCTTTTACTTTTAACGTAGTAACTAGTATTGTGTTCCAAGCACACTAATCAGAGCTTACAAGATCTCCAGCTGAGCTCCGCAGCTTACTATGTATGGATAGGGAAATGCACGGTGGAGGTGAGAGATGAAGTTGAGGAGCTTAGAAAATATGGTTAAAAATTAATAGAAGAAAAGCAAGTGGAGGTTTAGTCAATTGCTTAAAGATTGGCAGAGAATGGGCCGTAGGCATTCAGGGCATTAGGAAACTTGTTGAGGCTTCTGAAATTGGCTAGCCTCTTATTTGTGGACAGCTCTATGCAGGGAGAATGAAGAGAGAGATTATAATTTCCCATGGTTCTGGGAGCCTTTGATGATAATAGGCTTCTGTAGTCGAGTCGAATTTGGTCGCTTAGAGGTAGAGTTTCACTATGGAAGTGAGTCCATTGCCAATGAGATTGTTGAGCCCTAGTCTTGCTATTGGAAACTGCATGTTTAGTCTTTAGGCTCTGTGCTAGCCTCCAGAGTATCAACAAGTTGAACAGGACAGAGCGTCTGCCCTCCAGGATTTGAGAATCTTATGGCTGTGTGAAGAGGTGCAGCGCAAGGCAGTGTGCATTTATTACTAGGAGGCAAATACCAGCAGAAGAAGCTGAAGAGAAGCAGACCCTGGAAGACAGAGCACAACAGTCTGAGGAAGCATGACTCTGTAGCATGACGTAAGCCAGATGGTGGCAGAGATAGACAGGGTGAAGGGTCCCTCATATGAGTCCCTGCACAAAAATTAACAGTGATGTAAAGCCAAGTGATTTCAGGAAAATATGACCGACTTCCCTTTGTAGAAACAGGTCAAGGTTTCAGTCACTTGGCTGTGCCCTTGGGAATTTTCTTGAGTCCCCACTCCCAGGAGCCATGTCACACCCCACTGATCCTCCAAAACACATTCCTCTAGATGGAAGGGATGGATGATGACCCTGAAGACCGCATGTCCTACTTAACTGCCCTGGGCGCGGACTATCTGAGTTGCGACAGCCGCCTCATCAGTGACTTTGAAGACACCGACGGCGAGGGAGGCGCCTACACTGACAATGAGCTGGATGAGCCAGCCGAGGAGCCGCAGGTGTCTTCCATCACCCGCTCCTCGGAGCCGGTGCAGCATGAGGAGGTGAGGCGAGGCAGGGCCCGGGCCGCTAGGCCGCGGGCAGGACACGGCGGTCCTGGTGTTTCACTGGGATCTTCTGGACAACGGTTAAGACAGGGTGCTGTAGAAGGTCTTCCTAGAGTTGAAACAGATGATTTGTAGGGAGTCTCTCATGCCAAGCCAGTGCCTCCATGATTGTGGTAGTGATCCATGGGAAAAGCAGGACAGGAACCAAGTGCCTTTGGGCATATGGGTAAACCGAACAGCTTCATGGGCTGGCTGTCCAAATTGCAGGTGGAACGTTATTTGTTAAATACAATATTGTTGTATTTACTTGTAACCTTTGATTAGGCCTCTCTCTCTGTACTCTTAGATATCCCTGCTTTTTCTTCTCCCTTTAACCTTCCTGATGTTGCCAAAGCTCCTGAGTGTTTCCCCATCAGTTTCCTTCTCTCTTGTATTTCAATTTTTGAATTGAGTTCCTGATCAAACAAGTGTCTGATCACGTGTACTATGCGTCCACAGCTTCTGTAATCCTAGAGTCACACTGACACAAAGTTAGGAGCAATTATTAGTTGTATCTCAGAGAGCATTGGGATAATGATCTTTGTACAATGAATGAGAGTTTCCATATATTTGGATAATGATTGCTGTGGACTTCCCTTCATCAACTTAACTCGATTCATTGAATTATTTCATTCTTTGTGAAATAGAAGTACCAAAAATTAAGGTAAATGTAAGGGAAGGGAAGAAATAAAACTCACCATAACAAAAAATATATTAGTATATATCACTTGACAAGTTGTAAAGAATAAATTAACTCCTTACTATCTATAGATATAGGTAGCTAATGCTTAAAAAGTGTTAAAAGCTTTGAGTGACAAAAGAGATTTTAGACATTTTCTTTTATACTCTAAAGGAAGAGACTACTACAATGGATGCATCCAGTTTTTTAGAAATTTATCTTAAGCATTTGCTTATGGTAGTATGCCTGGTTTTCTGCCTTTTCAGTAAAGAAGCACTGGGTCAGTATCTCAGCTTAAGCAAGTTAGGAACTTTTACATCAGTTGTGAACCTCAAATTCTGATCTTATGCAAGTTCTTGGAACTCCAGCAAAGCAGACGAGTACTTTTTCCTCTCTGCTATGATGTTCTTGTTGTGAATAAACCTTTATGTCTTGTAGAGCATAAGGAGGCCCAGCCCAGAGCCACGAGCTCAGATGAGGAGGGCTGCTAGCAGAGATCAACTTAGGGACAATAGCCCGCCTCCGGCATTCAAACCAGAGCCACCCAAGGTACGTGGCTGGGACACCCAGGATGGGAAGAGGAAGCAGACAGCCCCGGAGCCCTCTGCATACCCAGGAAGAGCACACACAATAAGATGCGGTGGAACTGTGTTTTTGACTCACTGTTTCTCTGTTAGAACCTGACTCATGTCCTGTTGGGTAAACCAGAAATTAGGGAAGGGCAAAAGGATAGGAAGGACGGAAAGGAAGTTTTAGGAGAATGTACAGTTTTAAAACTGTTAGTGTTTTTAAGTGAATTGATGTAAGAAGAGAAAAGTTTGACAAATATTGCATGCCTCAAATCACCAAACTCAGACTCTTTTTCTGTTCAATATGAGTTAGGTACCCCAGAAAAGTCCTTCCAGGTGATTTGCTAAAGAAAGCAACCACCACACCATTATTTATATTGCCACTTTATTGTGAGGAAGCTTAATTTATTTTTTAAGCAAATCATTATCCAGCACAAAATCAATATAAGAACACATGGGCATGTGTCATACGATTCTTTTATCTCTTCTCTGAATCAAAGCTGTGACTATAGGCTCTTCCATATAACCTAATGAAATTTGTTTATTTAACTGAGTAGTTCAGTTGAGGAGAAAATAATAATAAGTGTGCGAGCTATCAGAAGTAAGTAATGACTTCTTTAAATACAGCAGTGAAAATGTATAAGCAGGCCCTAGGATCAAATAGGAAGGGAAAATGGCCATTAGCATGATATACCCTCCCCACTCTCTTTGCCAGCCTCAGTCATGGCTGGACACAGACCTCACCTCCATGCCAGGACATGTACCCTGGTGTGGTATGAACTCAGGAGCCCACCCTTCCGTCCTAAAGGCTGGCTGGTTCTGAGGTCTTCTCCAAAATTTGCATCTCCTCTAGGACGAAATTAGGTCTGGTGAGGAAGGATCACAATGCCCAACCAGTGGCTGTTTACTCTCCCATACTTGATTGCTTGTTGGAATGGTATTTATTGACCACCCATGGAAACTGATCAGGAAATGGAGTATATTAAATCACTAATATTGATGTGAAAATGAAATGAAAGCCAAAGGTAAAACTATGTCATTGCTCCCTGCAGCCCAGAACCCAGAGCAGAGAAGAGTCCTTTGACTACACCAGGTCCTATGAATACAAGCCAAACTCTCCTTCAGCTGTTGCTGCTAACGAAATTCCTGGGGCATTTGCCAAGGGCCGTCCTCCTCCTCCTATTGCAGCAAAACCTGCCTTCTGCAAGCCTATCCTGAAGCCCTCCACCCCTGTCCCTCCCCCAGAGGAAGAGGAGGCAGAAGAGGGCAGTGTGGAGCAAGAAAACACACCCAAGTCTGTCCTGGGCAAAGTAAAAATATTTGAGAAGATGGATCACAAGGCAAGATTACAGAGAATGCAAGAGCTGCAAGAAGCACAGAATGCGAGGGTAATTGTGTTTAAACCACTGGATTATTTTCATGTGTCAACAATAAGAATTTTTTTTTCTTAAAGATTTTGTTTTTTTTAGAGAGAGGGGAAAGGAGAGAGAAAGAAAGGGAGAGAAACATCAGTGTGTGGTTGCTTCTCATGTGCCCGCACTCAGGCATGTGCCCTGACTGGGATATGAACCAGTGACCCTTTGGTTTGCAGGCTGGTGCTCAATCCACTGAACCACACCAGCCAGGGCAACAAAAGAATTTTTTGTGTGTGTGTGCATTGCTGTCACCCAAGGGTTCTTTTTTTTTTTTTTTTTTTAATTTTAATGTTGTTGTATTACATCCATCCCTTTTTGCTCCCCTCTGTGCCCCTCCCCACCCACCCAACAAAAGAATTTTTAATGTTTCATTTAATTAAAATTATTTCCTGTCCTTTTCTCACTGCACAAACATAAAAGAGATGTTCACATGTATGATACCAAAGGCATGTCCTCTGTGTGCGTCATTTCCAAATTGTCAGCTATTCGTGCATCCCTTTTTTCCCAATCAACCACTCCTAAATATAGGTGAATGTAACTCTGTTTTTTGTACTTAAGAACTTTATGTTGGGCCCTGGCTGGTGGGTCAGTGGATGGGTTCACAGGCTGTGAACCCAAAGGTCACTGGTTCGATTCCCAGCCAGGGCACATAACCAGGTTGCAAGCCAGGTCTCCAGCCAGGTCTGTAGCTGGAGGCAAGTGGAAAGCAACCAACATTGATGTTTCTCTCCCTCTCTGCCTCCCTCTCTTCCCCTCTCAAAAACATAATAAATACAATCTTTTTTTTTTTTTTTTTTTAAAGATCTTTATGCCAGGTTCTGGAGTGTGGAAGTGTGACAAGAGAATCAGTGCCTCTCAGAAGTTATTTTTTATTAAAACTTTCATTATTTTTGTTTGGTAACTGAGTTTTAATTTGCTCTGAGATTTGCTAGAAACCTAGTGAAACTTGGGTTCTGAAATTGAATTGCCCATAGATTGTACTTTTTTTTTCTAATCTTCACATGAGGACATGCTTATTGATTTTTAGAGATCAGGGAAGGGAGGGGGTGGAATAAATAATCTATGTGAGAGAGAAACATCACATAGTTGACTCTTATACGTGCCCTGACTGGGGACTGAACCCATGACCTTTCAGTTTACGCTCCAGGCAATTGAGTCATACTGGCCAGGGTTTTGATAATGTTTGTATTTTTGTACCATGTGCAGACGTAACCTCTCAGAAGTTAAAGAAGAATGTAGGTGCAAGTCTGTAGAGCGTATTCTGCCCGGTTGATAGGGAATTTTTCTTTACCACTAAGTGTTCGTTGACATTAAGTACGTTCACATTCTTGTGTGACCATCTCCACCATCTACCCCCAGAATCTTTCATCCTTTCCAACTGAAACTCTGTACCTATTAAACCCAAACAATTATTCCCCATTTCACACACACCTCCACCACCCCTGGTGACCATTCTATTTTTGCCTCTGGAATTTTGACTATACTAGCAACCTTATTTGAGTGGAATTATGTAATTGACCTTTTGTGACTGGTTTACTTCATTTAGGATAATGTCCTCAAAGCTCATCCATGTTGTAGCATGTGGCAGAATTTCTTTGCCTAAAAGCTGTTTCCAATTTGCATGTATCACTAGGCACAGCAACGAAAGCATGAAAACTAGGGAGTTGCTTCTATTTTCTTCTCCTTAAAATGGGATTGGAGAGTAGGACCAGCAGGAAACCAGCAAGCTGTCTGTCCAGTGGCTCATTCTTTTCTTCTTACTCGGTTTTTTTTTCTTAATCACCACAGATTGAGATTGCTCAGAAGCATCCTGATATCTATGCGGTTCCAATCAAAACCCACAAGCCAGAGCCTGGCTCGCCCCAGTACGCAAGGTAAGGGCTGCCTAGCAGCTAGAGGTCCACGAGAAGGGCTTCCCTAGTGTTCGCTTCGGCAGCACACACACTGAAATTGGAACGATACAGAGAAGATCCGCCCCTGCGCAAGGATGACACGCAAATTCTTGAAGTGTTCAGTATTTTTAAAAAATAAATAAATAGAAGAGGGGCTTCCCTAGAGCTTAGAGTCCCAGGAAAGAATGTTCTTCATTTACATTTCAGAATAATAAGAAGACTTTCTCCCCTCCCCACTCCCCAGTGAAAGGTTGACCTTGGAGTGAAAATTTCATGGTAATTTTGCCTGTGTGCTATAACTCCCTGACAGCATAGTGGCTAGCATTTTAACTCAGTTTCCCTTGACACTCCGGAGCACAGATAATGTTCAGTTGTGTTAGGATAGTACAGACTCCAGTTTGGTTGCTATACTGTTTTCTGGCTTTTAGCCAAGCTCCTTAACCCCTTCGTGTCATCTAGCAAAGTCAGTCCACTTGGGCTCAACTGCCATCTGAAGGGAAGGTGACAGTCAGTTGACTGATGTTGGTAAGATGCTGCATTTTAAAAAGCATTGGGAATTACCACAGTGTCTTCCTGCGGAGGTTTTAATGCTGAATCATTTCCTGCTTCCAAGAATAGGAGCAAAAGAAATCACATTTCTTGTGGCTATTCTGACTGGAAGCTAGACTCCAGGGTAAAAGCAACCGAAAACTAGGGACAAATTTCTTTACCACTGGAACAGTGGCACTTGTAACCAATGACCTTAGGGGTGGGGAGGGCAATCCCTTGTCCGCCTGGGGAATTCTTACGTCAGGGAGCATGTGGATGGCTTCCTGCCTCACTACCCAAGTGGCCATCAGCCTTGGCCAGGTACTCCCATCCCCACTCCCACCCCGTTGTGATCCTGCAACAGAGCCAGGAGTATGGCCCAGAGTTAGGCAGTCTGTCTTGGGTGATTGCCTACTATGTATTTAACCCTCTCACTCTTTAAGTTTCAGACCCTCTGAGCCACAGAAAGGTGTTTCCAGAGTCTACCAAGATGCCAGAGGAGAGTATGGCAGTGACGTGGAGGAGGAAGAATACCGCCAGCAGCTCTCAGAACACTCAAAGCGTGGCTATTACAGTCAGTCTTCCCAGTACCGAGACACGGAATTGTAGGTGTCTTGAGAATTGACTCTTCCATACCACCCTGCTGTCGCCACCTCAAAGCAACGCTCCTGCGGAGCTGTGGGGTGGTTCTTTCTAGTCCAAGTCCAAGCGCTCTGTGGAGATGTGGTGGAACCCGGGCTCCTGTTTCCTGCGGGGAGCGCAGGGGACACCCCACACAGATTCAGGACTGAAGAAGGTTCTATTTGGGGAGTTGGTGGCTTTTCACTCAGAATTAAGAGAAACACTACAGTCTGATAGCGTTGCCTGCTTCGATGGACTGAAATCTGTACTGATTCTGTTTGCCTATTTTTAACATGTGTATTAAAAAGTGATAACTATTTTTCATTCATAGTTGTACTCAAGGACTGCTTCAGTGTGAGACAGACTGTGAGAAAAAAAAAATAAAAATACTGTTGGACTGCAACTAAATTCAAAGAACTATTTTATTACAATTCTAAGTGCCTTTGATGAGAAGTGTCTTAAATTTCCTTCCTTCGAAGCTTTATGCAAAGTTGTAATGGACTAAAATGTTTTGACTAAATTTTATACCAGTTTAATAGCTATGGTTTTCTCTGCACTGTGTCATCTTTTTGAGGCATAGGTCTTTGTAATATTTTCCATACATTCTGACTATATAATAGTTATTCTTGGTAGTTTGGCTACCAGTGCTAAATAGCTGGACAACCAAGAAATTGGCATATAAATATTTGTGCTCCACAAAAGCTGACACTTGGGGGAAAAAAAGATAAATTTTATTTCCAAAAGTGTGTGTATTGACAACAGTTTTGTAATTTAATAAAATGGAGGACATTGCAATCAATAATTTGCTTTGTGGTCGATTTCTACAGTAATTCCTATTTTTAAATGCAACTTTTATTTTATCTACTGATCACAAAAGTGACAACATGCTCATGCCATTACTGAACAATGGAAAATGGAGACATACTTTAAAAAATGAAAATTACCCATAATCCCATCATTCAGATTTCATTCTATCATGAACATTTCTCTCAGGTAGATTAAACGCATGCAAATATCATTGCTAGTAACTGAAATAATACATTGTGTGACTGCTTCATAAGTATAGTTCCTCTATGTTGGCTATTTGGATTGTTTCTAGTTTTTTGCCTCTTTTACATGAAATATACCTCTCAATATATATCATCTATTTTTGTACATCAATGAAATGCATTTCAATTCTTTTTGCCTGCTAGGTAGTCAGAAGTGGAATTACTAAGTAAATGCATTAGGAACATTTTTAAGGCTCTTTATGTTTATTGCCCATTGCTTCTTACAAAAGTTGTATCAGTTTGTGCTCCCACGTTCACTCTTTAAAGGTTAAAATATGTCAGGAATTTAAGCAAGACAGCCTAGGAATTTAGGTTTGTGTGAATCAAAAGTACACTGAATTTAGGAAAAGAGTCTTGATTCCATCAAGGGTCATATTAAAATGAGTTGACATAAAGTTGTTCAACTTGTTTGAGTTGAGCTAGAAATGCAGCCTACTCCTAACTGAGGCTATGGATAGATCCTTGGTTGTGTCTTTTATCAATATGGGTGCTATTTTCATAAACCACTCAGAGCAGTACCTCAAACTTCTGAGTGGTCCTCAAGGCACTGACTCAAATCTGCATATTTCATAAATAAAAGCAGCCTCATACACTTAAATACATGGTTATTCAGTTTGCTTGTATCCTTGAAATGCAGGAACGAATCCTTTCCCAAACCCAGGGACCAGAGGACAGGAGGCTCTTTGGCAGGAACGGGGCCATCATCTGGCTCCAGCACTTTTTTTTTTTTTTAAGATTTTATTATTTTTAGAGAAGGGGGAAGGGAGAGAGGGAGAGAGACATCAATGTATGGTTGCCTTTCAGCTGCCTCCAGCCACGGACCTGGCTGGAGACCTGGCTTGCAACCTGGTTATGTGCCCTGACTGAGAATTGAACCAGTGACCTTTGGGTTCACCTTTGGGTAGTTAAGAATGATCACTAGGTCAATGAACAAAGGGAAATGTTAAATTTGGAAAGGGAAAGCCACAGGTGAGGGTCGTGTTCATGGCACGCTGTCAGGGTTCCCCTGCTTTCCAGAGGCCCCCGTGGGGCACAAGATGGGACTGGTATACAATCAGATTACAGTGTCCTTAGGAGGGAACGTTGTTCTGGAATTTTCTCCCACCCTCATTATTTTTATTCTGTGGGGTCTGAGGTTGTAATCAGGCTAATGATATAAAACATGTGCCCGATTTTCCCACCTAGGCTTTGAGGAGCCAGGCCACGTAAGTGTTTGTTCAATTGGCTTCAGGCTTTTAGGGCAGCTCTGAGCGTGCAGTGTGCGGCTGCGTTGGTGGGGGAGACCGTGTCCTCACCCCTCTCCTTCAAGCAAAAAATGTGGAGACAGTTGGAAGGCTGGAGCCCCCAGTGGTGCAAGGCCCGAGGAGCCTGATACTCCATGCTGATGGTGACTGGGCTGTGCATCTATTGATTCTTCCACGGTGAGAGGCTTTTCTGCATAGGGTCTTAGCCTGGGCTGGGAGGAACACGGAAGGAACTGGAGGATTATCTCCAGGGAGAAGAGGAGTGGGGGGCGGGGCAGGGTAGGGGAGAGTTTCCATACCTGTGTTAGTTGGGGCTTTCCAGAGAAAACAGCTAACAACAGCATGTATGCATATAGATGTATATATGTAGAGAGAAATTTGGTTTAAGGAATTGGCTCACTTGTTTAAATTATATATGTAATTATGTATGTAATATATATATATATATACACACACACACAATTTACATTCCCCGAACTAGTGACTGCATGGTAGTAGTAGTAGTTGGGTATTTATTTTGTGCAATAAAAGGTGAGCTGTGCTTTCACTGCTTCTACAGTGTCCTCAGACACTGTTCCACCTCAGAGGGCCAAAATCCAAGTTCCTCTGTCCTGAGTTTGGGTCTCGCTAGGAATGGTGTTTGGGGAAGAAGATTCTGGTTGATAAAAATTATCCTGGGAAAGATAAGTTGAGCTTATGAGAATAGTTCTGTTTTTTGAATATAAGAGGAAGCGGAGTGGAGAGAATGGGGACCTGGGAAAATTAGAGGGAGGGGTTGAGGCTAAATCAGAAGCTTCCCAACCCCTCAAACCCTTTTCCTTCTCCTCTAGTCCCCCATCCACAGGCATGCTTTTTTCTCTTTACCACCCGCCTCCCTACCTCGGCATTCTTAAATGAGTCCATTAGAGGTTATAGGAAGTATAGAGGAACCCAAATGTGAGAACTAATGCTGATGAATCCACATGAGCCTCATTAGAATTACAGGAAATGGGAACCAGAGCAAGATATTTGGAAGGATTTGGAACAGGGGAGGGCCTGGCTCTGAATGCTTTCCAAATGAATGTACCTTTGACTCAAAATGTAAATGATTCTAATACCAACTACTTAAAAAAAAATCAGAATGCTTTATACCAATAAATGCAGTGGCATTTTATTACTTAAAAAATAGTTTGGGGGGCTAGAAGAGAAAGCCATCCCTACCCTAAATCAAATGTTAGTTCCTCCTTTGGAACTAATCAGGAGATGGTTGAGTTGTCATGCCTGTCCTGCTGAGGCGGCCTACAGAGGTTATGAGCCCATATTCCGGAATCAAAGTGGTTTCATGTTGAAAACCCAGATTTGTTAGTTATTTGCTTTGAACCTTGGGTAAGTTACCCAAATTTATTAAGCATCAATGTTATTTACAAAATAGGGATAGAAAACTACAACACTATGCCATAGTTTTTGTGTCACTTTAATAGGATAATATGGAGGCCCTGGCTGGCAGCTCAGTGGTCGCTGATTTGATTCCCCAGCCAGGGCACATAATCAGGTTGCAGGCCAGGTCTCCAGCCAGGTCCGAAGCTGGAGGCAGGTGAAAGGCAACCATACATTGATGTTTCTCTCCCTCTCTGCCTCTCTCCCTTTCCCTCCCTCTAAAAATAACAAAATCTTAAACTAAAAGGTGTTTATCTTAAAAAAAATAGGATAGTACGTATAAAATGTCTGATAAAGTAAGTGGCACAAAATAAATGCTCAATAAAAGTAGCTCGAAGTATTATCACTATCAGTGGTTTGTTTCACCATACCAATTTTTTTTTTAATAGCAGAAAGAGATTTATTAAGCGATAGTACACTCTGCAGAACATGAGAACGAGACAACTCCGAGCAGAGACTGACCTCAGAGGCTGGAGAGAGTCTATCCTTATAGGGCAGACATTTCCTGGCTAGTTTTGGCAGGCTTTTATTGTGTGTGTATAAGTAGTTATATTACTTTTAAGCTCCTTTGCTTGCAGTCGCGCATGATTTTACTTGGTTAGCCACCTGGGAAGGGGGTCTCACAGTGCTAATTTATTATAACTCAATTATAATACAGCAGGGACCATGAAGTGTCTTCTGCGCAGGTGCAGTCATGATTCACAATGATTCAGCGATTTCTCAGAAAGTGGGGAAAACCCATCTTAAAACAGGATCTCTGGTATCCATGTTCTTTGTCTTAGCCCGGGGGCACCTCTGGAGATTCATCCTTGCTGAGAAACCAGCCTTAGAACAGGGTTTCTGTTCAGTATCCATGTTCTTTGTCTTAGTTCTGGTGTCTCTGGAGTTTCCTCCCTCCTATCTCCTGCCTCAACTTCCCCTGAGAGACAGGGCTCTCAGAAATCTTTTTGGGGTTGTTGAAGGGCAAAGATCATTCTTCTGTAACTCCCGGCTTAGATGGGTCAATAGTCCCTGCTAATCAAGAACTGTGAAGCTCTTTCCCTTTCTACCTAGAGGTTGAAGAGGAACTCCTGAGGCTGTCACAGATGCTGTGTGTTGTTCAGCTTCAGCGTCATTCTCAGGGACTGGTTGGAAACCCTGGAGCACCATCAATTTGATGTGGAATTGCTTATAGGCCTAGAAGATATGACTTTAACAAGTAAATTAAACAAACACTGTTCTAAAAGTGATAAGAGCAACATTATTAAGGGCCCTGGGAGGAGTTGTAGGTCATGTTGAGCTAGGGAGCCAGGAGGTCAGGACTCCCTAATTCTTTGGCCCTGCCGGTTGGATTCATGTAGCTACTCTGCTTGTTCATAACTTTTCCTATGTTAGTTTCAACCATTCCAGAATTATTTACATTGGTGCAGCAGGTGTTATTGATAACAGTGCATATCCCTCTTTGTTCTGCTAGAAGGCAGTCAAGGGAGAGGTGGTTGTCCATGACGACATTTGCCAGTGAGTCTGCTGATCTTCATAGTGCAGCTAGAGCACCTTCAGAGACTTCTGCAATCTTAGTGCGCTCCCTTAGAGTGGCTGCGGCACTTATAGTGGCCACAGCTCTGGCTATGTTTTTTTTTTTCCTGCTGAGAGACTGACTTCCAGGACCCTGGGTTATGTTTCTAACAGTAGGGTCTCCAGGTGCCAGGCTCCCTAAGGTACAGTCACCCCCATGTTTAGAGTTGCTGAGATGTGTATAAGCAAGAGCATCTTGAAGTTCTGAACAATCTGTTAGCTAGTTACTGGTTGTTCCACACAGCCAGGCAAGGCCCAGGGTGCTGTGTGACTGAGGCATTGGTGGAGTTGTATTTGTTAAGGAGAGTGTATGGCAAGGGGGAAAGGCAATTGTTAGGGGAGCATAAATTATCTCCCTGATTTTCCCCTTCTGCAGGAGGTAGTGGAAATGTTTCTAATACCCTTTGAAGGGGTTGGCTCAATTTCCAAAGAACACATTCTATAGTATTGTTGGTATCTGCATTTTGAGTTTTCTCAAAGCAGCAATGGGTACGATTAGGAATGCAGTTAGAATCGTAATTTGGGTAGCATACTACATGTGACCAATTCAAGGGTTTTGGATTACGATCAAAAGGATAGGACTTTAACTTGGAAATATGAACATGGCTATTGGCCCCTGAAAGTTTTACAGTCATAGGGGTACTCAGGACTACCTAGTAGGGTCCTTTCCATTTTGAGTTGAGCTGTTCTGCTGGGGATCCCTCCTTCCAAGTTTTAAGAAGTACCCAGTCCCTGGAGATTCAGTAGTTTAAAAGTTCCCTTTCAGGGCTGGTAAAACTTTATTTCCATATTCCTGTAAAGCTTTCTGGGGGCAAGGATGGCTTTTGCCCAGGGCGATTGTAGGTACAAAGAGTACAAACCTGGCCATTACTCTTTATGATAGTAGCTTGTTGGGGACCCCTGACCCACAGAGATCCCATAGTGCCATGGATGAAATTAACCTTCCCAGGCAGCTTTTGCTAGGAGGGAGAAGGTTGACAAATGTCTCGATGGCCCACCCTCAAAAGTTTTTATTGATTATACGAGGTCCGAGGTCCGGATGCACGTACACACCACAAAACATTACCACAGAAGAGTACTCAAAAGAAAGGGAGTTGCTGAGTTTAGATAACAATAGAAGGAATGTGACCATCTGCTTCTGGCTATGGTCTGTCAGACAAGGTGACTCCAAGAACTCCAGGTGGCCCATAGAATTTTAGGGAGGGTGAGATTACAGGTAGGTAATTGCTGGCGCAATACACAAGTAAAGGAAGCTTAGGTCACAGGGCAGACTTCAAAGGATGTATGGAACATTCCCAAGGCTAGATTCATACTCGGGGGATGGGGAGGGGGTGGCCCTTGGAGCACTGGGGCCTGTATGCACCCAGCTTTGGCAGGTCTTACAGGCTTGGCCTGGCCTGTGCAGGGCTTCATGCCAACAGTAGCTATTCCCCTGCCTATGAATAGTTTATTAACCACCGTCATGGCAGCTTCTCATCCAATGTGGAAGGAATCATGCAAAGCCTTTAAGAATTTCCACTGAGGGCCTGGCAAAGGAAGAGTTTCTGGCCAATATACATCCAGGGTCCTTCATAGACACCTCCTCCTCCAAAGACCACAATACTTCCTCAGATGTATACTTGGGCTTGCTATCTGAGCCATTTGCAGACGGGAATAAGGCCATTAGTTTGTCAGTCCCTAGTGCTGCTTTCTTTGCTTTTTGGTCTGCTCTCCTATTTCCCTGACAGATAGGGGACATATCTTTGTGGTGGCTTTCGCAATACATGACTGTCACTTGTTTAGGAAGCTTAACAGCTTCCAACAGATTTAGGATTTCTTTGCCACTACCAATTTAGAAACCTAAGTGGTGTCCTAGCTTTTCTTACTCTTCCTCTAAACACTGACCTGCTTTATTCTACTTAAGAACTATTTTGAAACAATAAATTTTTTTTAAATCAAAAAAAAGGAAAAAACCCAAAAACTGTTTTTAATTTGTCCCTCTGTCCCTTTTCCTACAACCTCTATCCTAGTTCACATGGTTGTAAAGTCTTTCCGATTCTCCACCTAGCTAGCAGGTAGAATCATCTTTCTAACACTGATCTGAGAATGTCTTACTTCTGCTTAAAAAAAAAAAAACAAAAGCAATGATGACTTCTCCTTGCCTAGAACAAAGTTTAATTCTTTTATTTATTTTTTATTAGGATATAATTAACATGTAACACTGTAGAGGTTTAAGGTATACAACCTATTGATTTGATATATTTATATATTGCAATATAATTACCACCTTGGATTTAGTTAATGACTCTATCACATCAGGAAGTTATCTTCTATCTTCTCTCTCTCTCTCCC